>QVNV01016688.1:0-24490 GCA_014825455.1 Pseudomyrmex pallidus | reverse complement strand
ATATATATATATATATATATATATCTTCTATCTATATACACAATAAACCGATTTTTTTTCACGACATTCGATACACAGTTAACATTTGGCAACGATTGGAATCGATTACTTCATTTTGTTTTTTTTTGTTTTTTTTTTTTTTGGCAGGAATCACACTTAATTTTTCGCAATTCAAAAATTTCGAATGTGAGCTTCGGTCCGAACGTTCCTCACGGATTCACACACGTCTGCCTCCTATCACGTGATATTATCAAAATCTACAAGGCTAAGATTACGATCGTTCTCTCTCGCAACATTTCTTTCTTTCGTCCCGATGTTTCAAGGATTCACGTGTCTCGACGTGACGAGCCCTTCGCGCGCGGTTTTTTCTTTCTTTCGTTTTTTTTTTTTTAGTTAGTGCTGATCGTTAGAACTATCGTTACGAATAAGTGTAATATTGCCTGCGCAGCACTACAGAGATGAATTTCACGAAACACACACCTGCCCCCGGACGTCGTCACGTGGCTTCGCATTATATTTACAAAAAAAAAGAAAACGTGTCACATACATACACACACAGACGAGTTCCTCCGGAATTGTGCGAAGAAAACTTCAAAAAATTGGCTTTAAAAAATCAGTCTTCGTACGAGAGATTCGAAGTTTCGAAAGAGAGGGTTTGATACGTCGTTGCTCGGGTTTTTTTTATTTATTTATTTTTTTTCGTAAAGCACCTGAAGTGTATTCGCGCCGGTTTGTTTTTTTTTCTCGCGTGCTGTGTTACGTCGTAAAAAAAAAACAAAAAAAAACAAAAAAAAAGAAAAGATTTCCTGAAGAATTCCTCGATAAAATTCTCCCGTCAAAATGCTAATTTATCGCACACGCGCACACATACAGACACACAGACACGCAACGCGCGTTTGATTTTTCTCGCAAGAAAGTCCGCACAGATTTCGCGCACGAGAAGCGCGCTTTCTCCGGGTCTTTTGGCACAAGCTTCTTTAAACACCGTGACGTGCCTGAAGTCGCGCGCTGACGCTTCTCGCGTCGATGTACAATAACGAGATTAAGTCTCGCGCGCGCAGACGACGTCGCTTCTCACACAGCACAGCGGAAGTCGCGCGCGCGTTCGCACTCGCGCAGCTGATGACGAGATTGTACATTCAGAGGACGCGTTTTTTTTTCTTCTTTTTTTTTGGCACTTTGCTGCGTTGCACTTCTCCCCTTCGTACACAAGATGAGCAGAATCGCGAGAGTGATGACATTGAGTGATCACGCTCGACGAGGCAGTATAAAAGAACCTTCGCGTTGAAACGCGTCGCTGATGATCTAAAGATCTTGCTTCTTTTTTTTTTTTTTATCGATCGACGCCGTTTCGGTTTCGATCGGTTTGCTTGCGTACAAGTTCCACATCTCGTATGGATCACGCGTTTCGCGGCGTTAAAAAAAAAAAAAAATTACATTGTCTCGTGACGACCGGAGAATACACACAGTTACGTCATCACGGTCATCACGCATCGTTCGCACGCTGCGAAGAGTTGGAAGATTCGATATCACACACACACATTACACTCACGGCCGTCTCGTTCCCGACGGGGACGACGTTCTCTCCCGACCGGAAACGACGTTACGCGTCGTCGCATCGCGCGCGCGATTATTAGCTGTAAATGTTGGTGCAGGTTGACACGGTCTTCAACTCGATGTCAGCCTCTTTGCGAGACTCTTTCCCCTTCTGCTACGAGCTGAGAGGTGGCGGACCGAGGTTGCTGATAAAGCTCGGACAGGTGTTCTCCGCCCGATCGCCGCTCTGCAATGAGAAGTGTCTGTACGACATGTACTCGGGCGGATTCGACGAAAGCGGCTGATCCCGCTTGATCGTCGCGCGCTGCTTCTTCATCTTCATATAGCCGAGGACGGAGATCAGCACCACGAACACGACGAAGCCCATGCAGCTGCCCACGATCAGGCCAAGTCGTCTCGTCAGAATGTTCGCGATGCTACCTCGATCGCTCGCCGTGCCGTCGCCCACTATCGAGTCCGGCGCGTCCAAAGTGCGGACCTCGGTGCAGCGACTTGTGGGCGAGTTCACCATCACCGGTAACGAAGATCCCTCGATCACGTCGTCGTGCGACGCGTTCCACTGCCAGGAACCGATGTCCTCCGGGATTGGCGTGCCCCAACTGCCCAAACCGAGCACGCAGATCAGGTAGCGCGTATCAGACGCCAGCTTCGTCAATCTCACCGAACGTGCCTTCGGGTCCAGCAGCTTGGCACGTACCTGAAACGACGGCGAAAACGGACGGTCGCTATCAACGTGCGCGGATTTTTATGTCGAGATTTGAATAAGAGAAAGAGAGAAAAAAAGAGCGAGAGTCGTAAAATACTGCGGTAGAGAGTTTAGCCTTCAGAAAATAATTCGTCGCGTTCCCACGAATGTGTTTGATACAATTAAAATATTATTAATAGAATTTTTAATTGCACGCGAATATTAATATATGTATATTCTAATTGCTATCTTGTGCATGTTATATTATTGACATTGTATTTTTTCTACGAGAAAAAATTCACCGTACAAAAGAAAGATTTTATTTTTCTGCTCATTTTATCTGACAAAGTGTCAGTTGCGATCTCTTCGTGTGCGCAATCATGAAAAAAAAAAACTCACCTCGTCGACGTTGTCCAAGGCGTGATACGCCACTTGGTAGCCGTAAAGGCCGGAATGATTTCTGCTCTGCCACGATACCAGAACGGAAAAGGGCTGAATGTCTTGAATTGCGAGTTTCAAGACCAGCGGAGCGGAACAGAAAGCGTGGGGGTCAAGATCGAGAAAGACGAGACCCCGGAGCTCGGGTGGTTGCTCGCATCTTAACAAACCGCCCTCGACGTCACCGACTCCGACACCATTTCTTCCGCGGCTACGACCACCGCCGACCCCGCTCACCAATTTCTGATGATCTCTCAACCATTCCCATAATTCCTGCGACTCGCAGCCGCAATGTAAGGGATTTTCTGCCAATTAGACCACAAAGAATATTTGCTATTGTGTCGAGATTATGCTCATTGGAATTAGTTTAAAAAATGCATAGCACTATTTCACAATCGCAATTGCTTGCTAAATAAATAAATATATTTCATTATATAAAAAAAACAATTATATTGTACTATACAACACATACAACTAACAGGTTTCTATTTGTACGTATATACATGTTAGTAAACAAGGTAATTTATTTTTATTAATTTATTGTCGGGGAAGAAAAACATTCTGTACGTTAAACACACATGATAATTTATTATTATTAGTTTGTTATTTATTTATTTTGCCGGGAAAACAATTTGTGTGAATAAAAATATTTATTAAGCAGGAGACGACGGGTGAATCGATTTGTAATTAACATTACAATTTTGCAATTCAACATTTTATGACTTGCACATTAATTTCGCACAAAGGAAACGTTTCGTAGAATTTTTATTCATTGTTTTATTTTTGTTTCACGCAACATACACACAAAGAAAATCGTATATCACTCTCATTTATTTATCGGTAATTTAATTCAATACTTTTATATGTGAAAAATTGTAAGTTCATAAATTACAAATCGTATCCATTTTCCCGCGTCGTAATTGATGAAAAATTATCAGAGATTTTATGCATCAGGGATAATTGAAATGTAATTTTGATACATGTATGTATTCAATTAGCATGAAATGCTCGCGCGCAGTTTACAAGAAGAAACAAATTAATCGAATAAAATTTTATTTATCGGTAATACGCCGTCTCCGAACTGTTTTATTATTAATTCAAAACAAAAGGCACACGTCGCGTGTATAAAGAAGAAAAGAAAATGTGTACTCGAAACAAATTTCCGAGAAATATTAAGAAAAACGTCGAGAGAACAGTTTCCCTATTTCCGTCGAAGAAAATGACTCGGAGTTAAGCGAACTTGTTTGATTGTTCCAATGTGTTGAATATTGATTCAAGACGGCAGTACGTGACTAGCGATACGATTGTTTTTCAAGTAGTAGTAACTTTACTCGGATCGATAGCCGTATATGTACGGAAAAAATACTCTCGCTGAAAATTCGTTCACGCGTCCGAACTCGAGAGCGTCGTCGTTCGCTCGTCGCGAAGAAGAACGAACGCGAGCGTGTGTGGGAAATTAATTACAAGCGCTAGACGAGTTTCCAAGCTAAGTGGCTCACCTTCAGCCCGCAGACTCCTTATTTGCGTCTCGAGTGGTCGGAAAGCGTTCAGTGGCAGATTCTCCAGGTAATTCCTACTCAAGTCGAGTAGTCGTAGCTTCTTCAGGGGTCTGAACGCCTCGCTGGAGATGGCGTTGATCCAATTGCCGTAGAGATGCAACTCGATCAGACTAATTAGGTTCTTGAACGTCACCTTGCCGACGACGCCGATCTGATTGTACGACAGGTCCAGTATCTGCAGGGACTTGAGATCCTCCGGGAATTCTTCAAGTTCCTTCAGACGGTTGTGGGTCAGATTGAGAACGCTCAGATGCTCCATACCCTGAAGTCGTTCCTTCGGCAGAATTTCCAGACTGTTCATGCCGAGATGTAGAGTGAGCAAATTCGGCAGGCTGCGAAACGCGCCGGGAGATACGCGTATAATACGATTCTGACCGAGATAGAGGTGTTGCAGCGCCGGGAAAGCCTCGAAGTCCTGCGAGGTCACTATGCTGAGGTTGGTGCCCGATATGTGCACTTCCTTGAGAATGGGATACATCGCCTCGGACGGCAGATCGTGAATTCTATTTAACGGATTTCGCGTGAGATTCAGCCAGGTCAGACCGGGCAGGTTCGTACCCGAGAGAGCTACCGCGGGTATTTGTCGGAATTTATTCTCCGACAGGTCGACTTTGCGCAACGAGAACGAATGCGCGAAAAAGTTCGCCGGCAGCGCGTTCAGATTATTGTGACTGAGATCCACGGATATTAGACGCGACAAATTGGCCATCGCGAAGCCGGACATCGTCTCGATCTTATTGTGGCTCAGATCCAACATGCCGAGGCGCTTGAGGCCGGAGAAGCTGGCCACGTCGACGTTTGTGATCTCGTTGTTGGATAGCGTGAGGATCTCCAGATTGTGCGCGTTCGCCAGCGCGGAATACGGAATGTCCTGGAAGCGATTGTGATTCAGACATATCTCTCGCAGCGACAGTAATCTGTCGAAAATACCAGGCGGCAGCGAGCGCAGATAATTCCGATTCAGATGCAGACGCGCCAGGTTCTGATTCAGCACAAAGATCGATTCCGGCAATTGATTTATTTGCGAATCGTCCAGGAACAAATCCTGCAACGACGGCAGCCCGTTGAAACTATGCTCCGTGATGTGACTGAAATTATTGCCGGACGCGGTGAGTTTCTGAAGACCGGAAACGTGAAGATGTAGCAGCGCCGACGCCGTGAGAAGATTGTCGTCCAAATAGAGCTCGAACAGATTGTTGAGTCCGCGAAAGACACCGTCTTCTATCGTAATTATTGAGCAGTTCTTCAGGTTCAGATTTTTGATCGGCAGGTCCTCCTGAAAAAACGTGTTTTTCAGAACGTTGAGACAATTATTCGCCAGATCCAGCACCTGCAGCTTCTTCAGAGCCGTCAGCGCGTAGGGATCGAGTTTTTCCAGGCCGTTGTTCTGCAAGTACAGCTCCTCGAGCTCGTGCAGATCCGAAAACGTTTTCGTCGTCACGTGACTGAGCTTGTTCATGCTGAGCTCGAGAAACTTCAGAGCTTGCATAGGCTGAAAGGCGCCGTCTTCGATCATGGATATAGAATTGTTCGTCAAATACAAACGCTCCACCAGAAGAAGATCCCTGAAGAGAGGCGCTTGCAGATGCGTCAGTTTGTTGTGACTCAGCCACATAATCCTGACGGACGCCTGGCCGCGCAGAGAATCGTTGTGCAGCACGGCCAGGCCGTTGCTGTCCAACTGAATGGACACCAAGGAGCTCCCGTCGGAAGATGACTCCGTTGTGGACAGTTGAAAGACGTCGCCGAGCATGGTCAGCTGATTGCCCTGTAGATTAACATGATGCAGACTGTTGAGCGTCCGCAACGCGCCCGTTTCAATCGCGGTAATCGCGTTATTCTGCAAATGCAGTTCGAGAAGCGACGGGAGCGGTGTGAAAACGCCGCGTTTCACCTCCATTATATGATTATCCTGCAGCCGCAGCTCGCGCAGCTGATGCAGTTTGAGAAAGGTACCCGGCTGCAGCTCGCGGATCTTGTTACCGTCCAGAGAGAGCGACGAGAGGTTCTCGCAGTGCTCGAGAAATTCCCGCGGCACTCTCTCGATGTAGTTGTTACTCAGATGCAATTGCGCGAGCTGCGTGAGACTCGTGAGACCCTTGGCGTCGATTCTACGGATGGCGTTCTGCTCGAGATACACCACCGCGAGGCTGACGCTGCCGACGAACGCGTCTCCCGGGATTTCCAGAATATTGTTTTCCCCCAGATAGAGTTCCCGCAGCTCGGGCATCCTCGTGAACACGCCGCCGATGTAGTGAATGTGGTTATTACTAAGCTCGATCGTGCGCAGACGCTCGTTTCCCTTGAACGTCGCAACATCGAGGAAGACTATCTTGTTGTGGCTCAGGTCGATCGACTCGAGATCCTTCAGCGACGCGAACGCGTCCTTGTGAACGCTCTCGATGGAGTTGTAGTGAAGCGATAGCGAGTGAAGGATGGGACACGGTCGAAAACAGTCCTCGCCCAGTTTCTCGAAATTGTTACTGCTCAATTCGAGGATCAGCAGGGAGCTGAGGCGGCTGTAACCGTCATCGGGCAGTTCCGATATCTCGTTCCAAGCCAGTCGTAGCGACGCCAAACTCTCTAACCTTCTCAGGGGAGCCATAGGAAACAGCTTGAGCTTGTTTTCAGCGAGATCCAGGTCGCTCAGACTGTCCTCGAGACCGGCGAACGCGTACTCGGAAATTTTCGATATCTGATTTCCCTTCAGAGTCAGTTTCATTAGCTTCAGGCCGTAAAAGCAGTAAGACGACAGCTCCTGTATCAAATTCTGTTCGAGATCCAGCTTGGCGAGTTTTCGTAGATCGGCTAACGACTTCTGAGGCACGTGGGGCAAACGACCGAAGACGAGCGCCAGAGACTCCAGGCTGTCTTTCAGATTCGCGAAGGCGTTCTCGCTCACCTCTCGCAGAGAGGAATGAGATATCTGAAAGATTCTGATTTGCAAACCGGGCGGGAACGCGGTTCCCTTCAGCTCCTCGATGCTCTTGTCCGGCTCGAAAACGCTCAACGACTGCACCATCGTGCCCGGGCCTGAAAACGAATCGTAAAAGAGCGCACGGTCATTAATTTCATCGGATCGCGATAATAAATAAAGCTCCAGTTTGACAGCATTTGGTCGATCGCACGTTTCATTAGTTTTATGTGACGCATTAAGGGAAAAAAAAAACGTTTCTCCTCTTCGAATCGTATTTTATTCACCATCCGTTGAAACTATATGAATTGTAAGTAACAAAGCGCGAGCACTCTCTCTGCCACATGCATGTAATCTGATCATTAAATGAGGCGTGACAAATAAATGTGATAAAGAGCGTTCGACACCACCAAGAAAGCGCGGGGGAGAATTTATATCGCTATAAATTTACTCGCGCGCTCGCACCGTTAAGTCTTCTAATCGCGTTATCGAAGATACTTGGCTCGCGAATATTGCTCACCATTTGTGAACAGCACGCCATCCAGCGTTTTTCTCAAAGTCTCTTCCGTTGAGCTGGCGCACTCCAGAAAGAGACCGTCTTCGAAGTTGTAACAGGGACAGTCGAGTATGATCTCAAACGACGGACATTCCGCTATCTGCTGAGCTACGGCTTTGAACGTAACGAAATTCTGTATTAACAGGATCTGGAAGACCATCCTCGGAATCCGCCGGTTCGCAGCGCGAAGATGATCCTCCCGTCGTTGTGGATTTCGCGTCATCGTTTCGTCACATCCGTAATCTCGTTTCCCGCCTTCTTTCTGAAACACAGAGATTACGAAAGAAACTTGAGACCAAGTGCATTTTTACAGACACACACGTCGAGACGAGGAAAATACATTTTCCGGCAATATCGAAATATCATTGCAGAATGCTGCAATCGCATCGTTGGAGAGATCGTTACTTAAACATTGAAAAGAAAGCAGAATCGGCAAACTAATGATCAGCTAAGAAATATTTTTCAGTAAATTAACTTCATTTCCCATTTCTCTCATGTGAGACGATACAACGCGATAAATTAAAAAACGTTGCTCGTGATAAAATTTTCTTATTCCACCGACAAATATTTACGGCTGCCTTTGTCGTGAGAGATTCTTGTCTGAATAAATCCACCGGGTGAAGTTAAACTTCGCCTGCCAGGCACTACGCCGGAGCGCATGCTGGAGCGTGTTTACGAAAAAGTACGACCGAGCTCTCAGAATAGTGCGAATAGCTTCCTTGAATAACAAAGAGTGCACGCCTCGCTAAGACGGAGCTGCTGCATACGAATACGCGCGCGCGAGAACGTAAAAATTATTTGACTCGTACTAAAAAAAAAGATAAAAAAAAAAAAATAAAATAAAAAAAAAATAAACATTGGATCGCGTTCCCTTTTGTAGTTTCTCGTGACGTCTCTCCACGTCTCTTTCGCTCTAGCGAAAAAAAAGTGAGCTCTTCTCTCGCCGGGGGACTTTCCTCGTGATACTTTCGTACGTGCGCAAATACATATGTCATATAACTGTAATACGCGTATATTGTGCCATTGGACGCAGTGCGACGTCTTTACGAAAGTAATCGAGGCGGCGCCAATGGCTAGCTGAAAATCTGTATCACAAAGACCGGGGGTGTCTAGACCGAATCGATTTTTCAGCGTCAAGTCCGCGATATCGTGCCATTCACGCCCAACTGAATTCACGAATGCCCGCCTTCCTTTTGGCCCCGTCGTTGAAGAGAAGAGAGTAGAAGGTTCGTGGCACACGAAGAGCCTCAATGTTGGTTGGCGCGCACCAACGTTCTCGTCTTACATTCGCGTTCGCGCTTCCGCGAAGCCTTGCATCCGAGCCACCACCTTTACGATCGTGCGGTAAAACATCGCGACGTTTCGCGAGACGTGCGTGCCAAAGGCTTTAAAGCTCGAATCCAGGAAGGAGCGCGCGTGTCTTATCGAAGACAGCACTGAAAAGGATCCTATACCCGAGATACTATTAGCGAAATTCTCAGAGGAGTTGAGTGCGCGCTAATTATCGCAGCAAGAAGGAACGAAGATATAAGATCTGATGTCTTTAAAAATAATTCAAAAACTATTTTCTTGAGCGCGTTGAAATAATTTACTTTCGATTCTTAATAAGAAAAAGTTTTTTTCGCCTAACAAATAAATTATTCGATTAAACTACACGCGAGAAATATATATATAGCAGTAATTACCGCGCACAAATAGCAATTTACACACGCGCGAGACATCCACGCGTCGTGACAGGGAAGGTAAATTGAGAGTCTACGGCAAGATTCTCTCGGAGTTAACCGTATCGAATCTTCCCTCTGAGCTGCGCTATTGAGCGAAGGAGAGTCAACGTACTGCGATTATTTCGACGGGAGCGATTAAGGGCAGGATTTCGCTTGAAATTCAAGAAACGTTTTCAATTTAAACATTAATCTTCGCTGAGAGAAGAAACGCGCCGGGGGTTTCGACATTATGTCGAAATCCCGAAGCTATCCTTTCCCAAGTATTTCGATCGAGTGACTGGGCAAACCAGGCGGACTACATCCCCCTTTCCATTTCCATTTCGCGGATCCCGGACGAATATGTTGCTCGCAGGAAACACGCACGTCCCCGCATTCGCGGCACGATCGCCATAAATGCTCCCTGTGCTCCAGAAATCCGACGTGTGCGACGCGTCCATTAGTAAACTAAGATATCGCAGTTACATGGAAGCTTGTCGATTTGGATTATCGACAAGCTGGCGCTGATAGAATTAAGTCAACGGCACAAAGACAAATGGATTGGCGAACGTTAATCGATTGACGCGATTTGGTTCGAAGGCGAGCGACGGATGCGCCCGACATTCCGCGAGCGACATTCGCGCGTACATAATTGAGCACGTGGGTAACCTATCAGCTCCGGGTTTGTCAGCTCCGGAAAAAAAACTACTGTAAGAGCGGTTTTTGAAAAGAGAAAAAGAAAAAAGAGCCGCGGAAAGAGCTCGTCTAATCGTGCGGGAAATTCAAAGCGCGCTCTTTTCAAGCCGCGACGAGGAGAGGATTATGAGAAGGAGGAGGCAGGAAAGGTAGTTGAGAATTCAGTAGAAAATGCGCTTTATACGAGACATACATCGTTTCGATCCAAGTGTATGGCTGTACACGTACTTCTTGAGAGCGTACTCAGCGCTTCATGCAACACCAGCGGTAATAAAGTGCGAAACCGTTCCTCTCCTCTTTTCGCGGACGCGGGCTGTTTTAACGCGATGAAAACAGTCAGCACACTTTCACGGGAAGAAAAACGAACGTGTCTCTTTCACCGCGTCCATTTCCTCGTCAGAACCTCTCTCTTTCTCTCTTTTGCCTTATAAGAAATTTCAGCAATGGAATTAAAAGGTTTGCGCGCGCGCAAAAAAGGCTCTTCGTCTTTCTCGATTCCTCGTTCAAATTACTCGCCGCGTTTTCTCTCTCCTTCTCTCTCTCTCTCTTTTTCTCTAGAAACAGCGTTCTTGTAAACACAAAAATAGAAAGAAAAATTGCGGAGCGCGCATACAAATTTTACGGGGCCGTCATCATATCTGTCGAAAATTTCGCGATTCGCGCTAAAATTATATCGACGAGATGAAAGTAACGCGTCGTAATTTTTTCGATACTATTTATGTTTCGGAGCGGAGGTTAATGATATTTCGCACGTTGCAATTAACTGGTCATTTATACAACGTGACTTGTGGACTTCGCAGTTCGATTGGCAGCTCGCTCTTTTCGACACGCCGCTGTGTGTCAACAACATGTATGCGCATGCATATTAATCACTTGACGAGAAGCTTTTGGTATCCCGTGGTAGTTGCGATCGTACGTATGCGATCAGTTACCGAGAAATGCACGCATCGGTTGTACACCTACTCTGATGTAATTTACTGATGATGTAAATCGCAAAAGCTGAAAAGCTTACGCAAGAAGATCCGTTTCCGTCTGAATCATTTATTCCGACAATTCGCGTCGCGATTCATATAAATTTCACGCATTCAACCACCGGGGGCAATAAAGCAGCAAGCCGCGATATTAACTGCAACGTTTATGCTTTTCCGTTTCCGAGTCATTTAACACTTTGCGGTGCGCGGCTTGCGGTAAGTTACAGTGCCATCTGATTCCGGCAATCCCTATAAACCTAAATAAATGCCGATATAAAAGCATCTATTATAAAACTGAAGCATATATTTTGTGAGTTTTTTTTAATCATAATATTATTCTTTTTTTTTCTCAAAATTTCGAATTTGGTTTTACCTTTCCAGAGTAAAAAATAACAGTTTATTAATTTTGTCTTGCAAGAAAACATGTTTCGCTTCCGTCAAATAGTGATGTAAAAAAAAGTCATATTTTGAAATTAAAAACAAATTATCGTATAAATTATAGTTTAAGAAATCGAGAAACATTACATAACTCTCATAGCAAAACACTTTCTTTCGTGCTAATCTGCAAGAGCGTAGTAGAGAAAATTTGGATTATGTAAAGTCAGTCGCCAGATTTATCGCGACCTTTATCGTTAGCGATAGCGCGAGCGAGCGAGTGAGTAAGCGTGTATTAAGATACGAGGATGATTAATTTTCCGCAACCACTCCGGTGGCGGTGTCAGTCGAAACTGAAACTCGCGGCGCCGTTTTTACGGCACAAAGTGGCCATTGTATCGCGCGCTTCTCGTCGTAAACTGCGCATAATTTCAAGAAATATACGCCGCCACGTCGTCGCTTATAAAACCTCGTCGCGGTTACGATATGTAGATAGGCGGAATGTCATAAAACCGGCATTCGCGATATGTTTCTTCCCTCACAAGTTTCTGACTGCACACCCTGAAAGATTACCTACCCTCTTTTCTCCTCTGCAGAAGAGCCTCTTCCCTCTCGTGCGTGGCATAACTTATCCCGTTAACGTTACGCGCTATTCCATGCACTCCGCGCGAAACTTGTTTGCCACGCATTACATTTGGCGGTTAAACGTACCGTGAATCGCGGTCCGTTTATCAGAGCGTTCATGCGATCTGATTGCAAATCACGTGTGCGGCAAACTTTAAAAGCGAGAGAACTTTTATCTTGCAAATACACCACGCCGCGTGATGATTTTCTGGAGGTTTAGAGGGAGAGAGAAAGAGTTTCGCGAATTCGAAAAAACCGAATGTAAAGAGCGGAGAAATAGCGCGCGAAAATCTAATAATGCGACAAGTGACGAGAAAACGGCAAATCGGAGTTGGCATTATTCGGAGATAAATTATCGAACGGTCAAACGCGCTGACGGAATCGTATTGCGACTGTACGCGACAATTAGTTATCCGGTCGTAATTGATAGAATTCCGTGTAATAGTGCGTGAACTGTCGCAGGCACGAATAGTGCTTTGCACGGGGGTATTAAGGTCAGGCGGCCGCTGGGACGATGCGATAACAGCCCTCATTAAGTTTGATTGGCACTGGCGTTATCATTCTGACAGTTTAGCCACTCGCTAAGAATATTGTGTAACTCTCGTAGTGTAATTAGGCCTCGTTTATAATTACAATTGTATTCGCCACTGTGGCGCAATTAACATTTCCGCAATATTAATTTTTCACGTTGCTTCGTTTAATTAATTTGCCAATTTCCAACGCACACATTGTTGTGTGTATTTAGTTTGCTGTGTGTGTATAATAATAGCAAATATGTTGTTATTTGATTAATAAATCTGCTCGCGTCGTAGAGAGAGAGAGAGAGAGAGAAAGCGCAACGGCAATATTCTCGAGTTTCTTTTTTTTTTACAACAATTCTGTTGTTGTTCGCGAAACACACGCGCCGCACATAAGAAAAATTGAATAAAAGTTGGATGTGTCTTGCGATCACGATCGATCGGGAAAAATGTTCGGAGGAATATTGCGAGCAAGTAGCGAAATAAAATCGAAAAGATACCGGCAAACGCGCCGATACATACACGGTAAATGGCGCGCATCGACATGTGCGGAATTCAACTCGAGTAATCGAGTTTCTGGAGGAGAGATTCCGCGAACGATTTGTCTCCCCTTGTTCGTAGTAATGCTTGCAGTTTACGAGGTCGATGGTGGCGTACGAGTTCTCATTCAATTACATACATGTGTGTGTATGTATACATACATACATACGTACATATATATATATATCTATATATATATATATATATATATATACACACACACGTACATATTTTCTTTATAGTACATATACATATTTTCTATACATAGTGAGTGATAACGGCATTTTGCCTCGGGGATGTTACGTAGAGCACCTTTTTCGGCCGTCGGAGAAAAATTGCTCCCGCACTACGTGTAATACATACTTTACATACTTGGTATATTTCTCGCGCGCTCACCCCTCCGGAGAGAATATTATTTTAAAATATTTCGAAGTACGCGCGCGTGTAAAACAAAAAGTTAACTAGTAAAGTGAAATGAAGTTTGAGAACATTCGGAAAAAAAAGGAAAAGAAAATATATATTTGTTATATTTACGTTGGGAGAGGGGGTGAAGTGAATCGACGTTTTGAATCTCGACAACTATATTTTAAGCGCGCGCGTATCACGTTCATTTTGTCAGAGAAAAAGAGAGAAAGAAAAAAAAAAGAGAGACGCGGCCTTTCCTTTTAAAACGGCTGATCTCTCGGGCAGGATCTCTTTTGCTCACAGAAATCCGACTGCTTGCGGATATTGCTTCTCTGTGCATCGCCTTTTAACCGGTTTACCTTTGTTCCTCCGCGGGAGGAAAGCAAAGCCGGGGCCGCGCTCGCTAGCGTCGAAGAAGCTACCAATTTCCGCAGCGCCTATCCTTTTTCGAACGTTTTCACTTGGAGGATCTCCCACTAGAAGTGGCTGCGAAGAATCTCTGAAGAAACTGGCGGGTTAAGTGAATTCCGGGTGTCCCGATTCGGATTACCACCTTCCAATTTTGCCCCGGTCTCTGGCCGCGTCTCTAAACGGAGCTTCCAAGAATTCGCTTTAGATCTGAGACCGCGATCGCGTTCCCCGAGATTTGCGTGGCAGATCTTCGAGAGGCAGAGTTTATCTAACTTTGCATTATTCGGGCTCGCTCGCGGTTTGGTTTTCCGAAAGCGCGACGTTTCGAGATCGCTCCGATGAGCATCCCGTCTGTAATCGTCCTCCCTCTCCCGAGAGAGGAAGGGGGTGAAAAGGAGTCGATTGCACTTATACCTTCATGAATAATTGCTGCTTTGAGATTAAAATGAAAATTCGCCAAGTGCTCTCGTTTTCGCGAAGCGTTTCGTTTGCGTTGATAGAACGCTGTGACGAATCGCGTAATATACTAATGATAACTGATCGAATTGCTTCACTTTATGTTTTTTATCTCACACAAAATTTATATATTTCGCGCGCTCAAGTTTGTAAGATATCTAACAAATATAGCGTAATTGCATAGACAAGTTATATACGTTACACCGCAAGTCCAATTACGCTAATTACTAATGGGCCCTCATATTAGGGATTAGTCATGTAACGGTAGCCTGAAACTTCAGACACGGCTTTCGCGTAGACACGATGTCTTGAGTTACATATTCACATCTACTGTAGGCATGTAGCGTCAAACAAGTTCTGATCTGTTCGTTCCCATGTAATTACGTGGAAGTGCGTTACGGTTTGCACATACGCGATTCGATATACGACATATATACACGTATATATACATATTCATGTATTGCAGTATATATCCATGTATTACAGTCACGATACGTCGTTAAATTCGAGGGATCTGTTACGGCAATTTTTTGCTGGCTTCGCTAAAAAAAGAATTCGCTTTTCAAAGATGTCTTTCAAGAGCGAGGCATTCTACGGGCATTTGGTATGCCAATGAAGTTGTGACAAAAGGCCGGAATCGACTGAATTGACGAAAGGCTGGAACTGATTGTTCCAGCTATTTTTTTTTTTTTTTTTCCGACCGACGCGAAGAAACAACAGAAGCCAAATTGGCAAGCTTTGGGGCTTGAGCTTTCGGCTGTGCCAGTCGAATTAACCGAGACACGGGGAATACGTTTCGCGTGCTTCCTTGCGTCTATGCTCGACGACGCGGCGTGGCATTCGTCTGGAATAACCTCGATTTCGGAGAGACCCCGAGACATTTGGGTGGGAGCGTGATTTGAATATTTCAAGCGCCGATATTAGCGCGGCAAGTTTTCAACGCACCTGACGTACTGTGAATTATTTTCGCGCAGTCTATCGAAATAATCTGACAGAAGAGAGATGTATTTCCGCGCGGAATATCTGTCAGATTATTATTGCCGCATCACGCTGATTATTTCGCGTTTTACACCGCGCGGGGGTGTGTGTGCGCGCGCGCGCGCGCGAAACTGATTGCGGTTAAAATCTCTCTTCCCGTGACAAAGTCATATTTCACAATTATTCACTCCCCGGAGTAGCGAGAGGGAACCACTCACCGGGACTATCCGGAGAGTAGTAGTATGGAATACCGACTAGAAATGCGGCGCCGGGTTTCGCATGTATAGAGCAAAGCCATTCGATATCCGCTTTGTAGTTCCCGACGTGGCCAACGTAAAGGACGCGTAGCCCGGTGAATCGATGCCCGCAGCCGTGACGAATACCAAATACGTTCGTTATGTCACATGAGCTCCGGGGGGCGGGTGACGCCCGGAAACGCGAGGGAAGGAGAAAGATAGGGAAACACACACACATACATAGACATGCACGGGATCGGTTCTCGGCGGAAACAAATGTCAGATATTCCGGCGAGAAACGACAGACTCGATCAACGAAACTGCTACGTCTCGGGGGCCAGTCGCTACAATAGAAGTAACGACGAGGAGAGGGAACGAATAAGAGGACCGGGGGTCCTCTCGCCGGATTCCGCGAGTATTGGCACATACGTAATCTCCTTTCGGCCTCGTTTCCGGAAATCGCTGATCCTTCGAGAGAGAAAGAGAGAGAGAGAGAGAGCATTTCTACACCCCTACACGTCCCGCTCCCGCGTCACCTTAACCACCCGGCGGATCCTTACGTGGAATAGTTTCGCGGGCGCTTCGAGATAGCTCCCGAAAATTTACTACCCTCGTCGTACGTGCAGTAACTTAGGGTAAGATCCGGGAAAGACACACCCCGCACGTCTCGAGAGAGGAAAGGAAGGAATGAGGTGGAAAGCATATACTACTCGCGTGCGCGCGCGCGTCGATTTAAAGTTGAAGAGACCCCTCGATTCTGAAGGAACGACACGACAACTCTTCCCGGGGATTCCCCGGCGATGTCGTTTCTCTTTATCGTAACCATCCGCGGGTATATGAATGACGCGGTTTACGTTTGCTACGTGTGTTACGTGGTAACAAGTGCCGCGCGCTTGCCGTGCACTCGCACCACCACGTGAGATATGTGCAGCGAATGCGCAGTTCTGTCCGGGAGAGATCAATAATATTTCAAGAGTGCTTCAGGTGTTGTATTTTCTAGCGTGAGATTTTTCTCCTTGCCTCTACGCTTCGCGGGGGCAATCTTTTCTCGAGGAAAAAAAATTTTCAATACAAAATCGAGTGTAACAAACGTAAAAAAAAAAAAAATTTGCAAAATTACTATTTTACACGCGCAAGTAGAATGTTGTATTGGCTGATAACGTGATGTCGTTTAATTAGCGCTTTTTTGTCGGGAAACGCGAAGTTTTCTACGATAAAAGGAAATCTTTCAGAACCGTTCGAAAACGCGAGGGATAAGTTGAGACACCCAAGCAAACCTTTTGAAAGCTCTCGTCTCGCGATACATCGATAACCTACGGAGGACAGTTATGGAACGAGTCTATCACGGCGTTAGTCCACGCGTGCGTGTCTGCGCATTTTTTTGTCCTCTGAGAATTATCGGCGAGTGATTTCTTTTCCAGATCGATGAAGAGGAAGTTTGCAGCGGATGATGTGCTCTCACACATCTCTGAAAGACGATCGGACGCTGGTCTAAGCGTCCGGGACGAGCTTTACTCGAGGACCACGGTCGAATGAGTTATCGGCTTGTGATAAATTCTCGCGAGTTTAAAGCATGCCCGTAATGAATTCGAGTCACATATATCTCTCCCGCGCATTCCACACGCGGTTGTTCTCGCTTTTCTGACGAAGCGGAGGATCGAGAGAGAGAAAGAAAGAGTTGCCGCCGATAGAGCAAACAGCCATAGCGTCACCGTCAGGCGATTTTTCGGTTCCGGACATATACGCCGCGGGGAATTTCGCGCGACATCCCCGAGCGAAATTCGCCCGAGCACACTGTTCGATTGCCGCGTTCACCGGTATGCTCGCGCGAACTTTTCAAAGCGTCGTTTCACCCGCTTGGTTTGTAAAAGGATCTTTCTCAGCGACCGCGCGCAAAAGAGCCCGCGTAGCGTTAAATGGAACGTAGATATCCACGGTTCTTTTCGTTGTTACACAGCGATGGAGAGTTTGAACGTAACAGATGCGCGGAAATTACGATATTATTACATTTCGAGTTTTTTAACCGGGGAGAAAAATAATGTGTTTTCAAAGAGACGCTAAAAAAATAAAACCGATGCTCAGAATTCGTTTATGCAGTTGTTTTCGTTGGATAATGTTCTCGTGAATTTCAAACACACCGCGGTATATTATCGCTGACGTGTTCGGCAATTAAAGTTTCCGCGAAAAAATATGATGTTATACCTTAATTGCATCCGTTCTTTACGCGCGAATAGAAGCGATCCGCAATTGCGGGCAAGAGAGAGAGAGATCAATCGATCGTTTCATTAAAACAACGCTCGTGTTACAGTTGCAATTATCACGGGGTGGAAACCCCGTGGTAGTCTATTGGGAGCATTCATTCGTGACCGCCTAAGTAAGATCGGGGGCTCCGTCTTGGAAACAGCTCTTTTTTTTTTTTCGTCGTCTCGTCGTCTTCTTCTTTATTCTTACAAGAGGACAAAGAATCCCCGCGGATGGGTTAAAAGTACGACGTAGTACAAAGAAGCTGAAGTCGCTCAGCACTTTCGAGAAAATATCGTTTGGAAGGTACGAGAGGACTTACCGAGAGAAACCGTCACTGTCGAACGCAGACGAAATAACAAACAAAAAAAAAATAAACAAGAAAAAAGTAAGAAAGAAAGAAAGAAAGACCCGCGAAGAAAACTGGCGAAAGAAGCAACGAATGTATGAAGCGGTGCGAGCATAATTAGAAGCTCAATTATCGATTCAGGTTAACCACTTATAGCTTCGTTGTTGTGTCTCTTCGGTTGCGTCTTCTTTCTCGAACGTGCATTCGTTTCCTAATTTAAAACTTTTCTTTAAATTTATGTAATTATAATTTCTATAGATTTATATTTTTTCTAATCTGGCGTGTGTGTAAGATAAAAATTTAATAAGAGTCACAGGCCAGGCAACGAAATATCGTTCCTATTAACGTGAATGCGAGGCACACATGTGCGATAACTGCATTTTTAACGATATACATGTATATCGCCGCGCTTTTGACTCCGTGACCGTTAAAAAAGTCTTCAGAACGCGCTGGCGTACAGCTGATGGTCACACACACGTAAGCGAATATAGCATGGATATGCGCAAGATAGGTTACGGAAATATTATTTTAATTAACCGCATTCTCTTTTCGCTCGCGCTCGAAATGTTCGTCCTACTTCGTGTGTTTCACGGTTACGATTCATTGGTCGTAAATCCGCGAGACTTCCTGGCAAAAGGATTTTTATGCACCGTCGGATATCAAGCTCGTATAATATTATTATCGACGTCGTTATAATTAAAACGCGAAGAAATTAACTTTGTCTTCGGTCGTTCATCATCGCCGGTTTTTTCCTCTTTCTTTCTCCCTTCTCTCTCTCTCTCTCTCTCTCTCTCTCTCTCTCTCTCGTTACACTTTCTTCCTACTTTTCTCCTCTTCCGCTTTACTCATTTTTTTCATTTTTTTTCCCCTGGCTACACTTAACCATATTCTATTCTCTCGCTACGCTTTCTGGCACTTTTGTCCGATGTTCGATTTTATGAGCCCCGAAGTTCGCCGGGGCTCTTTAATTTCTCTCACTCTCGCGAGTGAACTCACATTTCCACCCTTTCTCGCTTTTCAGTTTTATCTGTGCGAATTAACACTTCGCTTTGATGCGATCGCGAGAATTCTCTCAATAATCGCGACGGAAATCCGGGACGAGGATCTACGAAGAGGGTGAATCGTTGAACGCGTACGGATAAGCATTGGGGACACGCACGCACGGATCGATCCCGCCGTGCAAACTGGAGAGCAAGATAGCCGGGCTTTGAAAGAAGCGGCCGGAGGAAGAAAAAAAACAAGGGAAATAACGCGCGTCTATGTATACGAGAGTAAAAGAGTGAAAGAGAGAGAGAGAGAGAGAGAGAGAGAAAGAGAAAAAAGGAAGGTAGAGACACGCCGATAAACGAGAGTAAAATAGAGAAGCCGGTGCAATCTTTCCATTTACCGCGACCGAGTGATTCCATTGAAGCGCGGCACAGGTGCCGACGATGGATCGAGTGGGCAGTAACGCCGAGAGTGAAATAATTTTCATGACGCGAATAAATTTGGCCCTTTGGGCGCGGCACCGGCACACTCATTTACATCCCGCCCTCGAATGCAATGAAAGCGCAAATTTGTTCGCGCGCATCCGGCACCAATTGCCGTAATTTTTTTTTTTTTTCTTTTTCGTCCGTCGTGTTCAAATAAAACCAATTGCGGGAGAGAGCGCCGAGATAAATTGTAATTTATATCAAAAGTTAAGCAAAACTCGCGTAAATCACAACTCTTATCGCGTAATGAGAAAAAGTCTCGGGGAGACGCGGAATGTTATTAAAGTAATACATTTTCTCGCGTGTGGAAAAAGAAATGTATGTATGTGTGTGTGTTTATATGACTGATGTTACGGTTCGTTATTTTCGCTCGATATTCAACAGATAATAAATACATCACACAGAATAAATACGCACACACGGGACTCTTGTACACACAAAAATTGTAATCAGCTAGTTTGCGCAACTCCGAACGCGGCTGATTGGCACACGAAAGCCGGACTATAATGCAGTTGCGTCGGCGTTGTTCTCGTTAGGTTTCTCGTTAACAGAGAGATTATCAAAAGCTCGGGGTTGCCTTTGTGACGGCCAAGAACAGAACATTTCATGAATAAGTGATGCAATTACTCCGCAAACATAGCTCGCGATTATTTTACGAGCCATTACATGCGCGATGTTATATTATTTATTTCCCGCGTTCTTTTGACAATTTCAATTTTCCGATAAAAATGTTCATTATCGCGTTTTTTTTCTCCTCGTATAATTGTACCCGCACTAAATATACCGCTAGTTGTTTTGCTGTGTCCATTCGCCCGTAACATCGCTCGATGCACGTAACATCGAACGACGACGATCAGCTCGGGCTCGATTCACGTGAACGAAAATGAAGGATCAAGGCGAACATCGTTACATCGATCGTGAATTTATTCATGAGAGAGTTCTTGTTTCGCGCCGAATCCCTCTCACCGCTCAAAAAAGGGATCAAAGCATAATTACACGCACAAAGGACCTGGGGCGGCTAATTTCACCTTTTTCGATTTTTCATTTACGCTAAATTGCGCTCTATTTTTCTTTTTCTCTTTTTTTTTTTTATTTTATTTTATTTTTTAATCGCGTTTTTTCGCGACAATTCTCAACGTTAATAAATAATTAAGATTTAAATTAAAAACGGGGGAAAAACGGCGCGTATAAAATTATAAAACGCGCATTTCCTCGTCTCTCTGTTGTAAAACAAAGGCCGCAAAAACCATGGAATGCATATAAAAACTTGAAAAAAAAAATTTGCAAATGAGAGAAATTAAGAAAATGTTGCGACGTGTGCTGTATAGTGTATAAAGTACAGGAAGTTCTCGTGGCCGTATCATAGTCATCCGAGCAGAAAGAGCGCGCGGCGAACTATCTTTACAGAGATGATAACAACGGTCTCACGTCCGATCTCATCTCGTCGCCAGCTTGTGTGTATCGCAGTTTACTTTTTCCTTGGCTTACATAAGATTTTCGATTTATTTTAACGCGATCTCCCGCTGCTAGAGATTCGCAGCGGGATTCCATTCGATTCCGTCGCGCGCGCGTTATTCTCTCGCCGCTTTTCTCCCTGGTTAAATCCACCTTTCGTGCAAATGAGATGTATTACGATATTTTATATACGATTCTCATGTAAATTTTAATACTAAAGAGATCAAACGAAAAATGATCGCGAGAACAGATATTTGATGTTGCACATAATAAATTCGAGTTTTTGAGAGGTATCCAAGTAACGGGTACAACGCGAGAGATCATCGGCGAAATAATTTTGTGCGCTGTCGTTAATCCAACAGCGCGAGATATTACTATAAAACATATATGTATATGTGCGCGATTTTTCATTAATTGCGATCACTTTGTACTAACACATACATATATATATTCCGACTTTAATACACCGTTCTGTTTTGTAACATTTGTTTCTCGCGCGAATTTATATTCAATTATCGAATAAACTTTTGCACTTATTATCGCTGACGAAATTATCGCTAAACTCACGTTTATTTTATCGTTTTAATGCTTTTATACCAAAAACAAATGTGTACGAAACGACGTGGCGTTGGAGACTAAAAATAATAGCCGGGCAAACAGAGAGAGAATGAGAGAGATATATTGAATCGATGTGTCGGACGCGAAAAATGGGAAAACCACTATCTATATACCTTTTGTTGTTCGTAGTAAAAACGTGTTTCAAGCTCGTTCTCTCTCTCTCTCTCTCTCTCTCTTTCTCTATCTCTTTCTCTCTTCCTCTCTCTCTCAATGGGCACGTCATTGCACGTATTTGTCAGACAATGCGGCACGGACCGCGGCGGGAAGCGCAGTAGCTCATACCGAAATTACATCGTCTCGTAAGTGACGGGGACCGCGCCATTTCTAACGCCCTGCGCGCCCGGGTTCGACGTGTACGTGTCGCGCACATCCACACACACACACACACTGATGTATTGCAATTTGCAACGCGCGCGCAGGTCATGTCAGCATGTAACAATGGATACATCAGGCATACGACGACGTTGACGACGACGACGACGACGATTCCGCAGCCCGGAAACGCGACGCGACCGCGTTTGTGATGGAAGCTCTCCCTCTCTTCCCGCTCCGATGGTTCCGAACCATCGAATTGACATCTCGAGTGATCGGTAAATCAATCACGGTCGCATTAATAAGGACCGTGCGCGAGGTCCATATCCTCGCGCTCTCATCCGGTGATTATAACAGACGCGGATATACAGAATGGATCGCGTGAGGCGACGACTTGCATGTGTCCGCGCCGGATTCTATTATTACGCGTACAATAATGATCGCCGCGCGCGCTCGTTGATATCAGTTAACCTTCTGCTGCAATCTCACAATGCAAGCGCGAGCGCGCGCACGCACAAAGTTTCTGCTATAATGTGTCGTTGACCTCAAACTTCGAGAAATGACGCTTCTTGGTCTCTGTCAAGGATAGCGCCGCGCGCTCTCTCGCTTTTTACGGCGCGCTTTACGAGCCGATCCAGCGTCCGTTTATACGAGCGACGTGCTCATCGAAGGAGATAAAGACGCGGAGCGTAAATACCTCGCTCAAAGCGAGATATTACGTTAAGTAAATGTTCGGCGAGGGGGGAGAACACGCGCGTGTCGCGAAATCTTCTGCCACAAAAGAGAGAGAGAGAGCGTCATTGAAATTCAATGAACATCAAAACGAAGTAACGTTACGCGACTTCGTTACGTTTCACAGTTGCGCCGTAATGGCGCGTTTTCTTCTCTCCTCCTCGACGAGAAAAAGGGAGAAAAGGGTGAAAAGGGTTCTCGCTAAATTCAGGGCGCGGCTCACCGACACGACGTGCGGTATCGTTTATATGTCGGTTCCAATCTACGGTCGCACACTCTGTAACGGGCACGCGAAATCGTTACTCCGATCGGTCGGCGCTGCAAACTTGGAGCGAAGCCGCGCTACAACTGTGCGGACCCGAAGCATCATTAACCTTCCCGTGCACTCACATACTTCTGTATTACACACTATAGCCCGTCGGCGTGTCGACTGTTGAGTTTCCTTCTTACACGACATGTACGTACCGGATGGAGGGTAGTCGTGGAGGACTGGCGGTGGCACCGCAAGTTTGCCATTTATAATATACGTACTCGTGGATATGGTAAAATAACATATATATATATGTAGTTTCTGCTTCCCCGAACTGGCATGTGACAGTTTCGTGGCTTTAATCATATTTCACCGCGGCTAAATAATTGAATTTACGTTAAAAACAATAATTGAATTTAATAGTAATTGAATTTTAATAACTGATTTCACGTTAAAAACGTATATTGCTCATTTAATTTGTTGTATATTTGCTCTTATTTAATTTTTTAGTTTTTAATTTTCTCCTATTCAATTCGAAAACTCTGAATTTATATATTTTACGTCACATATATGATAAGTAAATGGTGTTCTGTAAATATACATGTGTTACAATCGTATTCGAAGAATTGAAACGTTAACTTCTCTTTCCGCTGTGATACTTAAATGCAGGAAGGATGCAACGAGCGCGCGACTAATCGTCTCGAATTATATCGTATCTCGCCGCGTTACGGTCGCCTAAACCTTCAATTGGCTTCTGTCAATCGCATGCGATTCTTTTTCCGGCCGTTCTATTCTGTGCCAATGAATTTGGCCGTTTAGACCGAGATACAAGCGACATTAATATTTTTACCTTTACTGACGCTGCGTATCAAACGGACGTAGCTTTATGTACTTGAAAGAGAGAGAACGTGCGTTTCAGCGCGCGAAAATTTAATACCAACCGTCGCGTGAAACGCGTGTATGTACGTCTCGTGTACGCGTCGGACGGGAATTATCTTCACAATTCGCACGTGACGCCGTGACGGTTGCCGGGTCCTCGCCGTTTATATTCTTCGTTGGCAACGCGGTATTGCGAGCGATACACATCCTCCGACGACACTATGAATGCTGTAAATTAAAAAGCATCTCCGCGTGCCAAATCTGCAGAACGCATCTGGAAAACTCGAACCTTGTTTTAGACGAAATATTAAATCCCGCGCTTCTTAGGATAGTAAATCTTGCAAAAGTGAATTTTGCGACACTTTTTCGGATCACTTCGCTCAATTTTTTTAATTTTCATTCTCAGATCTCTTTCGTTTACGTATATAGAGCGTTCATCGTGTGTTTCATCGTTTTCATTAAAGGATATACCCTTCTTCTCCGATAAAACACACACACTCTTCATTTGCTGCAGCAAGCAGTGTAGAATGTCTGTCCGACCTGTCGGTTTGTGATTCTTTATA
>QVNV01016687.1:0-49362 GCA_014825455.1 Pseudomyrmex pallidus | reverse complement strand
AGCATCTTATCGTGAACTGCAATCGCATTAAGCGCGGACAGTGACACCCAGCCTTGGTTGTGTGTGTGTGTGTGTGTGTGTGTGTGTGTATGTATGTATGTATGTATATAAATATACACGTTCATTAAGCGCGAAAAATATAATCGAGGGTTCGCGAGCGTCGCGCAAAGAAACGAGACCGTGTCGTTAATGTACCGTGTTCGTTACCGGGCGGGAGGATCTTCGCGATAGAACTTATTATTATTTCGGTAAATCGAGAGCCACAGCTTCAGTTGCATCAGACTAACGTTAAAGTAAATCGGTGATGCGATTTTTGTTTTTTTTCGCGAGTAGTTTGATCAGAATCTGGAACAGACGGAAGTTCGCGCGCGAAGTAACTCGAAAATCGGAAAATGCGCGTTTCACGCGCTATAGAAACAATACTAGATCAAGAGAATGTCACCGATTCGTGAGAACCACTGTTCGTGGAAGGGCGAGAGAGATGAACCGGACGGACGAAGCCTTGATAGCGGCCACTCTGCCCACATATGTTAACGCGTTCGCACAGGCATCGCGTGACACACACTACGGCACGCATACGGCACGCACATGAACGAGGAAGGGACGTATTGACAGCGACGGCACTCGACCTGAAACCCGCCGAAACGTTTCACCGTGGAGACGTTTCGAGTCGACAGTAACGTTAGCCAGGATCACGAATGTGGCACGCAACTTGCCCAATTGCCTCATAAGTGATCGACCATCGAACGTGTGCAATAATCGGAAAATTAAAGTTGTCTAATCCTTTTCCGAGGTTCAAAATCTTAAACTCAAAGAGCAGCTCGTCAGTTCAACGGGAATGACGTAATCCTGATACGACGATACATTTGTACGATGCGGCCTCTCTCGTCGTCCCTCTCGTCGAGGGCGGATTCGATCCGAAGGCGCGATAAAGCGAATTGGAAACTCCGTGACACGCGTATACCGTCTGTCAGTCGGTTTCTCTGTGTTCGTCTATTTAACGCGCTCTATGCGAATGCTGCTCTCGGACGGTTGCCACACCCGGCGTCGCAAAGCGCGCGCTTGATCGCGCAGCGTCGTCGGGGGAAGAGAAAGAGAAAGAGAGAGCAGAAGCACGTTTCCCTTTCTCGGGGAATATGGATCCATATCCGTAAAATGCATTCATATTTAACGAGGTCGTCACCGCGCGAACCTTCCGAGCGAAGCGCGATGCAAATTCTTATGAAAGCCTGGCTCCTCCGACCGAGTCGGGTGGTCCGTCAAGGATAGGCGGGGACGATCCGCACGGGATCCCGAATTCACGTACGTGCGTCCCACATCTGATGAAAAATGGAAGAAACCCGCAAGAGTCTCCGTTTCGGTGAACTCGGGCGATATTTCTCGACTGACAGACGTAAACAGCGCGCGAGTCGGAGGTAAATGCGTATCTTGAGAAGACAAATTGTTTGCCACAATATTTTAAAAAAAAGTATATTTTTTCTCATATAAACAATCTACTTTATGTAAAATTTAAAGTTTAAGAGCAGTGGGATTATATTACACGAGCGTAGAATAGAACTTGAAAAGAAAAAAAAACGAGAAGAGAGAAATCAACGTCTCATAACTGTCATCGGTAATTAATTGTGATGTAATTAATTAATACGTGTAAAAGCTCGGCTATAGAACATAAACAATGCAAGGAGGCAAGACACGCGCACGCCCCGAGATACGCATCGGCAATCGATCATTATATTCGTCCGCGCAGCTGTTTACTATGGCGGTGCATCGTATAATGAGACGCGGCGCGGCCGCATTGGAGAAGCTCGCTAATAATAACGCGCGCAATCAAACGCTCGAGTTCGAGAGATGCTGTTTCTATTGCAAGATAGGTGCGCAGGAAGAAGAGAGAGAGATAGTTGGTCCAGAACTGTCCGCCGTGTTCGACGTTGACCACACAACACACGTCGGCCGTCAGTGAATAGATCGACGTACGAACGATATTATTGTACCCTCGTTTCGAAGCGAATTGGCTTTTAAGAGATATTAACGTCCGGAAACCGAAGAGACAAAACGGACTGTCACAATAATTAATTGCCGCGATAGATGCTGTTTGTTTCATATCGTACGTATTTTTTCCACAATCCTTGTACACAAATTGCATTAAAATTCACATTTCGTTTGAGTGAAAATGAGACAAACGATTCCATTTTTTTTTTCTGGTTTCGAAGTGATTCACAGAGCGTTTGCTTAACCGCAACGTGATATTCGGTTAAAGTCGAATAAAAGTCTCTCTTTCGACTTCGTGAAAATCTCGCGGTTCGAATCCCTCACAAACGAGAAAAGAGAAGAAGTATCTGCGGCCACGTAATCCGCAAACTTCCGTAACGATTCCGTCAGATCCGAGGCGAGCGGCACTATCGCCACGGGCAGAAAGCAGCCACGGTCGTTAGGAAGGAAATGGTTTTTAAAAGGGGAGTGTCGGAAGGGGAAGCACGGGGGTTTTGCTCGCTCACCTCCTGTCCTTACGTCTGTCATTCGAAACACGCAACACACTCGCACACGCCACACACGCCATTATTACATCGGGTTGACCCGCTAGCCCGGGCTCGCAAAAGTGCTTTCGTGTATACGAATATAAAAGAATCCGCGCAGGACAACGCACCTGTGCCACGGACAGAGAGAATCCGATTAAATGGACGAGGAGATCAGATTTGTATTTGCGATTCGCATTCCACCGATCAGATTCCACCGTTCCTTTGTGAACGACGAAGATATGCAAACAACGATGAGAAAAACTCACGCGCACTCAAATCGAACAATTTCTCGCCAAGGAGATACTCGACGTCTTCCGCGGGGTAAATATCGCGTGCGCGCGCGAGAGAATCCGCCAGGAACAGCCTCATCATCATAAAAATACGAGAGCGAGTGAGTTTTCCTTGATGACTACTCGCTCCGGAGTCGTTAGTCATTGTATTTTCCACGAGAGAAAACGAGTTTTCCGTTGTGGGCGATCGACGGAGCTCCATGTGTTGCCGGAGCATTCTTCCTCTCCGTTCGAGAGTTACAAATAGCGTGTAAACAATAGTCGTAAAACACAAGATCCCGGAGAGCGACGCGGCCAAACGGCGACTCGGTTATATCTTAATTACTCCGAGAGCACATAGAAATCGGCATTCCTTATGATCCCTCTGGGTTTAGTAGAAAGTCTCTTTACACACTTCTTGCCCGCTCCTCTTTTCCAGATCGCCTCGGCTATGTGCAGCGAATCGCTCCTGCCGCGCGTCTGGACGTCGTTACTAATATCTTTCTTACACTTTACGACGGAAAGAGGAAACGAGCGGAACTTACATGCGCGCGATGCTATGTAATTATCATATTACGATTATGTTTACGGCCTGACTCTAATTAAATGTGTATCTAATGCGGTGTCCCCCTCACCCCAACAGGAAACTGCTCTCTTTCTATCGTGTTTACAATTACACAAGCCCACGTGGTGCGAAGAGACTGCCGCCTGTCGGGACGGACTCCACGTGTCGCGATTGGAAGATGGCAACTTCCTGGACGCGGTCCCGATTAGCGGGAGAAAATAATTGATCGCTCTCTCGAGCGCTACTGAATATTTGTAACATGACTTTAGAGACGAAAAAAATAATATTCAATGTTCACGTAATTGATTTGTTTATCTTCATCTTTTAAAATTATTTCATTTTATTTTTTCCCCTTTTATGTGCGCGTTACCTCTTTATATCGGTAACATATGGCATCGTGGCAACTTCATACATAAATAGCGTGTAACAATTGAGACGAGATAACGGCAATAATTCTAAAAGAACGAGAAAGCTTCATTGCTCCTCACGCAACGCGGTTATTATTCGAGAATCCTCGACGTCGATCGTCCCCCCGGTATTGGCGTATTCGGTATCTCGATGTCTCGTGTATAGGACATAACAATATCCGAGGGAATAAGAGCCATTGCCTTCTAGCGGAGCTCGAAGCGTTTACGAGCGCGAACCGGGCAGGAAAAAGAGGGAACGACAACGACAACGACGACGGCGACGACGACGACGATCAGCCATCGAGATTTCGTTTCCAGCCTCGAGAGCCTCGTATACGAGCCGGCGACGTTACACAGCGGCGCGGAAGCGGCATTTCGCTCGCGAATGAAGACGGTATTTTCGATAAGCAAATATTCGGGTGGATTGCGATGTACACACATAAGACAAATTAGCACGAAGTGTGTGTACACACAGCCACGGCAGTGGTTCTCAGAGAAAACGCGAAGAGAAAATAACAGTTAGAAGAAGATTCGCAACTAATTTCCGATACAAAGCTTGCTTGTGTGTTATGCGCTTGTTGAGTGGATATATAAAACCATTAATAATCCTTATATGACAGGCCACAGAAAGTGGCAGCCGAGCGAGACGAACGCGAGAGCAGAAAGAATATTACGACGTAGTAGTAAAGTGAAATGTAATTTCCGTTGTACCCACAATTATTGCGATACGCGGTTAATTCGCGTTGCGTGTGCGATTGTGCGGCGGCGATGGAGATTTTTTTTTTTTTATTTTTTTATTGGATAATGTTCTTTGCTTAGCTCAAATAACGTGGCGTCTAATTGCGATAAAAGGTTTGTAAACGCGCGAAGCGCGCACAGACGATGTATCTCTGATGAGAATCAGCCGCGCGTGGCGACGAAGGACGGAAAGTTTAATAATTCCGGGATATGTTTCGATCGTGCAAATTGTCGCGCGGCTCCAAGTGCGGACTTTTCTCTCTTTCTCTCTCTTGTATTGGTGCGCGCACGACTGCTTAACAATATAAATATGCGTATAACTCGGTGACGCGAGAGCGAGCGAGAGTAAAGCGGCGAGAGGAGGACCGCGCGAGATCAGCTGTGCGACAGACGAGAGGAGAGCGACCGCCAACGAGGCGAGTCGACGCGGAATTGGGGGACGACGCGTTAGAGACTGTTAGGCGGATGCGTCGAGTGATGTGCTTCCGGTTATTGAACGCCGTCTGAAGGCTGGAGCGACTCCTGAGGTTACGCCACGCGCGTTCCCTCTCGTCGCAGACTCCGGGGCCCCCCCGACACCTGGAGTCGTCGCACGAATCTCTTTCGGGGAAAGCACGTTCGTCGGTGCTCCTTCTGGATATAGTCCTGATTAAATACACCCGTCTCTCCTAGAGACGCATGGCACGAGTAAAAACATCTGCTCCGGTTACTCCGCGCGCGGCTTCTAAAAAGCCGCGCGCAATAAAGCGTTACGCTGTGATTCCGAAATAAACTTCGAGAACTCGAGAATTAATATCGTGGAACATAAATTTATACAGAGAGCTAATGACATTTTAAATACTCTTGCTTCCGTGGTAAGAAACAGGTTGTCCCAGTTTCGAGGAAGCGTAAAAAACGCTCCGCGCGGAATGCCACAACACGTGGCGTTTTATTCCATGTTATTATATTAAAAGTATGCCGTCGGTAATCCACGTTCGCTTAATGTTCCTTTAATATCAAACGATATATAACGCGATGATAACGCAAGAATACACGACTCCGCGTGTTCTTCATTTGGTCGAATCGTGTTTCGAGAAACCCCTCCTCGCGACTAAGTGATCCGCGGGCGTTTTAACGCTCCCTCTCATTATCGGGGGAAGGGGATCGAAAATATTTTTTTTATCGCCGCACTCTCTCTTTCTCCGCCGACGAAAATGCGTTCCGCTGCGAAAAAAACGCAAGCGTGACGATACGCGAACGGCAGTCCCGATCGACGTGCATCAGCGACGAAAAGGAACAAGCCGTGTGGGCGGTTCACGCGCTTCAACGTTGCAATAAATCACTCTCGCCCGAGTAATGAAAATTTATGTCATAAACGTGCAGATTGCCGGGAGATAATTACTTCGCGCTGTAACTAACTTCGCATGTTACGAAAGCGAGAATAGGACGGAACGATGACAAAGAAGATAACATACATTATTACTGAAATTGTCAATATGCGTCATGCACAAAATGCCCCAGATCTATCGCGCGCTGCATTTTGCCCGTGCGACGTTCTCGATGCACTCACGAAATCGATTTATACGTTCTTAATATCTTTTACGTATTTTTTAATTAAGTTCTCGTAATTTTTTTTTTTTTTTGTTTTTCAAAATTGTCCAAGCGTGTTTAAAATGTCGAATTTAATTCCAATGTAAACTTGCTCAGTTTCTCTCTCGATATTTTGACAGCATATGTTCTCACTTGTGAATAATTTACAACTACATCTACTTGCACATTTAGTTTTATTATTTTGTTTTGTTTTACTTTAGAACTTAATTAGCTCTATCGTCTTCAGCTTCTCGCCTGTTCCTCTTTTCCCTAATTTTGCGTTGAAGGCCGCTCGATGTTTATGACTCAGGCTAAAAACGGTCCCAGCCACAAACGAGGGGAATTACGAGAAGCTCCCATACGGCAAATCAGTACCTAATGATACAATGAACCGTGTTTTCTCCGTTGAGAGCCTTTGCTCTCAGCGGCGCTCTATAATTTCGAGGAAACGCCCGTTGGTTACCGAAGCAAACGCCCAACATTATTCGCTTCCGCATCGCGCACCCACAACAATTCAGTCGGTAGCGCGGAGAGATTGACTCATTTAATAAAATTATATTATTCGGAGATATTGATTTTTGCAACAAAAGACCCGCGTGTTTGCGAAGAACCGCTTGTGTCGAAACGACTGGAATTCACGCAGAGAGAACGAGAGAGAGAGAAAGAGAATAATGGCGAAGAGATGTACGGGTAGGTAACGTGAGATTTTTCAAACTGTCCGATCCGTGAAAGAGGCCGGATCAGTACACACGGTATCGACGTGTGTACACGTCCGTCAATTTAGGATAGCGTCAGAGCGTGACGGTAGAATTACGTAATGCATGCGTGTTTCTTGCGGTGCGCGCGAGTGTGCGAGCGCGTGCATGACGCTTGGATTTTTTTTTCTCTTTTTTTTTTTTTTTTTTTTTTTTTCACCCGTTGGTGCTGCACCACGATGACTACAAAGGGTGGACAACGTGTTTGCGTATGCATATCTTGGAGGATTTGTTGGCTCTTTTTTCACGGCGCAACGTACCCGCGGGTGTTGTGACGGAATAGACGCGATGCTATGACACGGCAGTTTTCTCTCTCCTCTCCACGGTAGTTTTTGTTAACCCGTTTGCATCAGCAAGCAGAATATTCTGCGAGCACCGCACGAGAGAGTCGGGTCATTGCGACGGAATATTCCAAGCTACTCAAAGGTCGATGATGCAAATGCATGCATTACTTCTCAACATCGATAAAACGAAGCGGGTTGTCTTGAGCGGCTTTTATAACGAGATAATGAATAAGTTTTTTCTTTGTCGAATGTGTGTGTGTGTGTGGTTGCACAAATCTATTATGTAAAAAAAGAAAACATCTTTCGCAAAGAATGTTTTCTCAGATTCTTCAATTCTTTTTCGAAAAAAAAAACATTGATTTTTTGATTTCACACGGTTTATTTCGGAGAAGCAAATGACGGAAATTATATAAAAAGAAAGAGAGCAAAAAAGTGTCCTAGAAATTCGAGCAAAATGAAATTGCGAAGGTAAACAGCCGCGGAACAAAATCAACGGCCGTGTAAAATCGTCGATGTCCTGCGTTTTATTCGAATACGATGATACGTCGACGCGTTGTATCGATCCACGTTATTCCGACTAAATGACACCGCGTTGGCGCTCGCATTCGCGCGATGGTCATTACGACCCGCGTCAGTCTTTTCTGCTATTCTTCTCTTCCCCTCTTGTTTTTTTTTTTTTTTATTCACACCTCTATCAAAGCGTAACAACTCGAGTCCGGCGTTCAACGCCGGGACATTTCACAAAGCTGGTTTCCCCTCTCATCCCTCACGGGGCGGCGGACTCTCGGGTGCGATCGTTACCGAAAAGATGCACGCGCACGACTCGCCGTGTAAACGCCGAGCCGCGCCGACGGAGTAATGACGATTTAATGGCACGCTCTGCCGACATAATGATTTCGACGCGTCCGGTTGAGCGCGGCCATGCCGGACGACGGTGTTTGACCAAAGCCGCCCGGTCTCGTCACACGCGCTAAAATTATAAATCGCTGATAATGACATATAAATGTTGGAGTTTGATTGTTCGATCGTGATTCCGCGTACAAAGCACGTAATAATTAATTACTCTTGAAATTATTACAGGTTTGCGCTGTACTTATATAGGTGTATATGTGCTCGACGTCGAGAAATCGTGTCCCTTTTGCCGCGATTTAATATAAACGATCGTGGGCAAACGAGTATTTATCAGTGGATTAACCTGCTGGCGGCCTCGTGCGACGTCGCGCATCGATCCCGGTTCCGAAACACGCGAAGAGGCTCTTTCGGAACGTTCGCTCGTCATCCGCTATCGGCCATCTCCCTCCATTAAGGAACAATCATTTCCCATTTTCGAGTCGTGTGGTGCGCGGCGAGGATTCCGCGAGTTTCATAGGCTCGTAAGTTCGATAAGTCCTGACAAGTCGCAGGATACTCCGACGCCCACGTAACAAGGCTGATCGCGAGCGGGGTTTGCTGTAAACAAGCTCTCCGTTCTCCGGGAGCTTCTCTTCGCACTCCACAATCGACTCTCTCGACGCAAGGTCCCGAGCAAGACAAAAAGACGGGAATTTTTAATAGATACGGCGAGACGTGAGTTTTCTTCGCGCGCGCGACAAACAAAAATATTATTCAAGCACGGTCGAAAGAATGGAGATAAACGTCGTGCACATAAATATATTGTTAAGTCCGTCGAACGAGGTTTTGAACTTCGGTTGTTGTTTGGTGTACAATCGAAAAAAAATCACATGCCTGGAATTAAATAAAAGAAACAGGAGAGAGACCGAGCAAACATCGCGCGACGCGATTTGCATATAGACTGATGAATATGTTAAATCAATTTCACAAAACGAGCCGATGCCCGCTCCGCGTAAGTGGGCATTGGTGGTCGTCGGTCGCGCGGCCGTGGAAACAAGGCGCAGAGACCTGTTATTATTCTAATTGCTGCGCGCGTGTAAAACCGCGTGTGGAAAATAAGCCTAATGCGTCGTGCGCGGGCGGCAGTGTGCACGTAATGCACGTTTGCTCGGATGCAAACGCGCGTTCTCGGTAATGAGCATAAGAACACACGTACGTAAAAGATTCTTAAAATACGCGTCACTTGGATGAGGACAATTAAAACGTTTTTGGACGATTTAAACGTCGTGTGTTAACTTCACCTTTAATTAATATTTATTGTTTTGTTTAATTATTTTTATCGAATCTTGAAAAGATGGTTATCAGCAAAACTTCTCGCCGATGCGTTCTTAGCTTCTTTAAAAATTAATTACCTCAAATTCCCTCTTCGTCTCCGCTCGTTAGGAACGTTTCGCTCCACGGACGAGGAGCGGTCTCCCGGAAGACGGAAAAGAACGAGAGGAATAACACATGCGAGAGAGAGGAGTCGCGCGAGAAGTCGTACAGGAGAAACGAGAAAGGAGACGAAACGAGAGAACGACCGACTCGTTGTGCGGTATGCAAAGTCTCTCGTTCGTTTAACGAGGGAAGCGAATCTCGAGAATACGATTCCCGGGGCCTTTTTCACGTGCGAGAGGCGTTCTTCGTGTGCGTCCGTATGTCGAGTAGCCGCGGAACGGCCGCGCGAGAAAGAGAAAGCGGCAGAAGTCGAGTCGGAGGTGCCTGTCCTCTTCTTCTTCGTCCCGCAGCTGTCTCGAAAAACTCCCGCGGACGAGCCCTGAAAAACTGCTCTGCCTAACGAACCATTCCCTCATTTAACCGGGAATGCGCGCGGACGACGCGATGCGCTAATAATCCGATCGTCTTCCTTCACGTTTGACTCGCGTCTCATTTTCCTTCTCTGAATACGTTTGACTATACCCGATGCCATCGCAGAATAGCATTCTCCTGATGTTTGTCAAAAGCGTTGTAGATTGAAAGTGGATATTTATTGACGTCAAACGACGGCTGAGATGAGAGACAGTTTGTGCGCGAAGTGTACGCGAAGATCGTTGCGGATTTTTTATTTTATTATTTCCACGTCACAGAGAGAAAAGACGCGAGGATATGATTAGATTGCTTGTGGAACAACTTTGCGCCAGCGAAGGCTTGAGCCACGTGGGCCGTTTATATACGGCGGATTATAACGAAGCCTCGCTACCGCGCTAAACTTGTGCAATCCCTTATCACGGGCGCTCGTATCCTCACCGTAAATACGGTTGCAACAGCTTATAATCCGAAGACACATAGTCGGCAAGAGCAGCGCTCCGACTTCCCTGCCTCTCTCCTTCACGCCGCCCCGGTTTGTCTCCTCTCTCTCTCTCTCTCTCTCTTTCTCTCAGACCGTGAGAGAAAAAGAGAGCGAGAAGGAAAAAAACGATACGAAATAAACAGCTGCGCGAAGGTGCGCAACGCGGCTCCTTATCGGGCCAAAAATCTCAAATTTCGAAACGCGAGCGATATTCTCGTGTAAATCCTCGTGTTGTTGTTAATTATAACTTAAAAGCGTATTTGTATGTCGTTTGTTCTTATCTTAAACAGACGAGACGAGAAAGCAGTTTGTTGCGCGCGGGTGTATATACACGCGAAAACGGATTCGGTGCCTCTCGGAAATTGCGCGTCGATCGGCGGCGGTTGAACTCGCGATTGCTCGCGTTAATCAGGCGCGAAGCGCGCGCGAGACGAATTTCACGGGGTAAGACAGAGAGAGAGAGAAAGAGAGTGAGGAGAGAGTGAGCCCTCGAAGAGGAAAATGTTACATGCGCGCCGTGTCGCTTCGGCGTGTTCGAACGCGAGTAAATAATTTTGTTCGACGATCCGCGGAGCGAGCGTAATTACTCGCTTTAGTCGGATAAGTACGTAAGCTAGTTGCCGCGCAGGCAGGTAGATACGTCCGCGCGAGTTAATATCCTGCTTTATAAATGTCAACAAGACAATTAAGTGCCTCATAAAACGTGCACGCCCGTTTACGAGAGAGATCCGGGCGATAGAGAGAGAGAGACGTAAATAAGCGATTTTCGATCGTCGCTACCACGAGATCAACAGATAGAGCTCGATATCCGATTAAAGAGCGTGGCTTGTTCTTGCGCGCGGTGTGAGATTTTCGTTCTTTAAAAGTGGATATATATAAATTTACACGATGTCGCGGCGAGAACGTAACAACGACCACAGACAATTATCGGGTCGGGAAATTAATAGAAAATTCGTCAGTGAACCAACAATTGATTATCGTTTCGTTAAAACGCTAAATAAGATCCGTAATTCCGCGAATGGCGGAGAGCGATATCGATCAACCTGTTGCGCGCGATCTGATTTTCCTAAATGCTCGACGAAAAAAGCCAACGCGCACCTAGCGAATTGCGCGTGTTTCCTTCTATTTTTTTTTTTTTTTGCTCTAAAAAAAACATTCTAAGCAACGCGTTGTTTGATCATGTATTATTCTAATCGAACTTGACGCGAGAAACTACGCGTGTACGCTCTTTTTTCGATTCCCACAAGTCTAAGTGCTATGCCAATGACGTGTCAAGAATTATGTACTGCAAGTAGATCAAGGCAGAAAAGTACAGAAGAAAGAACGAGTTGTTCTCGTGAATTTAATGAACTTAATGCAGTCAATCATAGAAATGAATCATGTGACATTGATTGAATAGCGAGTGTCGCTATTGCACAGTCGGAAGAAAAACGATACATCGCGCCGGCGAGTAAACAGCTCTCTCTCCGGTTGGTGGCACGTGTTGGCCGAAAGAGAGAGAGAGATAGAGATAGACATCTCAGGGAATAAAACACCTGTCCCCTCTCCGGAACAGTTATAAACGTTTACAGCGCCACATAAACCCTAATTAATTCTCGATTAGTGCAATCGAGCGTCCGTCTCTTTTTTTCTCTCTCTCTCTTCTCCGACGAACGAGCGTGCGTCACGATACGAGGGCGCGTACTATAAAGAAACAGAAAAAGACAGACAAAAACGTCAATAAAAATGTGCGTATAACGCCGGACTCGTCAGAGACACAATTGACGTCGAGAATGCAGACGAGTCGCACGTTACGCGTTATTTATAACACTGCAAGATGCGGAAAAAAAGTTTTACTGGAATAGCAAGAAGAAGATTAGTTACTACATGGCCGGCAAGAAAGATTCATTAGGCTCGGCAAGTTCTTTCAAGCTAACTCGGTATAAAACTTTTTTTTTTCCGTGCGGAAATGTAACATCACGCCCTCGCCTTTATCTCATCTCTTTATACGGAATTTTACACCGTGTTCGAGTTTAATATCCTAAAGTTTTAAATTTTCTTCGTTTTTTTTTATTTCGATTTGCAAAGCACACAACTGACATACTTTCAATCGCGCTTCGAGTTTGCTCCATTTTTTTTTTCGAGGTTTACGAGATTACAAGCGCACACCCCAGTACGCGTATATTTCTCACGTATCTTGTTGTTCGTCTTTCTATCGATTTTCTCTCTTTTTTTTCCTCGACGCTATCGGGATCTTTATTGTCGCGCGTGCATTATCCTCCGGCGTGGTTATAAACATAAAACTCCGTCATCCCTGCTAATTGAAGATTCATCAGGGTAATCGAGACGGGGTTTTATTACCAGTCACAAGAGAGAAAGAGAGAAAAAAGAGCGCAGTGTCCGCCATTTGTGCCACCTTTTGTCGTTCTTTATGCGCAACGAGCATGAAAAAAAAAAAAAAAGGTCGAAAAGAAGTTTGATGTATAAAATCGCGAGGCCGGAAACGCAGACTCGACAGAATATAAAGAAAAAAAACAACCGGAACACACAACGCGAGTCGCGCGAGAAGTTTTAGGACACGGCGGGTTATGCACAGCGGACGCGGCGTTTAAAAACAGTTTAGTGAAAGTCGCGAACACCTGCTCTCCGGAAGCGTCGTCCAGGGATCTGACGCGTGTGTTTAAAGGTTTTTGTCGGACGACGATGAAAACGTGTCGACTCTCGAAATAGTTTGTTGCACGTAATATCATCGAACGACTTGAAATTGCGTATCCTCCTGCCTCGAACGATATCAATTCTGACAATTATTTCTCTTTGCGCCGGCCAAGTGTCATAATATGTTGCCCAGATGTCAGAGAAGCTTGTGCCACATAAACTATCTCAGGGTGACTGTTGCGAGAATAATGAATAGCTCTTCATCTTCGAAGAGAAAGAGAGAAAAAAAGAAAGAGAAAGCAGGAGGAAAGGAGACGACTCGCTGCGCGACATTTGTCAAAAAGTTGAATAGAAGTTTTTGCATAAGGCAGTTTTAGGAAAGTGACCAGTATTAGTCATGCATTCATTTTTTGCAAAATCCTGAACTTCGTCGGTGTGAGAAATTTCAAATTTGTTTTTTTCGAAGAGCACAAAAATATATTCCGGCCGTTGAGGTAACAGTGATCTATCGTAAAAGGAATTTTCGAGAACCCCGAAGATAAATGGCTACGTATCCAAAAACACACCAAGAACGTTTGTAACCGGAGCCTCTCGTCCAAAGTCCAAAGTCCAAAGCGAGTCCTTCCGCCATAAGGACTGGCGGCGTATTTTCCCTTCTGCGCTCGGGAAAACGTAATCGGAGAGCTTCGCTCCGCCGGGTTCCAAGGGACGGGGACGTGCGCGCACACACACTCACGAGAAACCACGTGGGCCCCCCGTGGGGTAAAAGTCTTTCCCCGTCGCGATCGTGTGCGCGCCATGTGTTTCACGAGGGCCCCAAGTTCGGTCCCAAGTAATACCGGTGGTTTTAACGGAGGTTTATTCGTGCGTGTTCAGTGGTGCGCGCGCGACTTTTCGGGAAAAGTCCCCGGAAAGAAGAAAGAGACGTTCTCTGTTGTTCCCGGAAGAGAACTTGGATTTCACGATCGTAACGAACGCGAGTGAGTGAGCGCGACTATAAAAACGACATAAAGATCGGCTATTTTGACAATTCACGAGCTAAAGCAAGATGCGCGCGCGTCTTCCCTCGTCGTTCTGCCCCCTCGGCGCTACAACGACGACGATAAACTTTACGACGGCTCGTTTCTCGGGGCGACGTAAGCCCCGAGTGTCGTTTCTTAAGAGTGTACTCTCTTTTTTTTTTTTTTCTATCGCCCGCACGGCCAGCGCCAATGAAAGCGACATTTCCCTGTGAAACCGATCGGAAGTGATTCGAGGACTTTTATGGAGATTCGATTATCGCGATCGGCGGGAGAGACAACGATCTCGCGCGTGCTTCAATGTGCCTGAACTTGCGATTTTCATTTTCCTCCTATTAGTCCTTTCCATCAATATAGAATATATTCAAACAACTATTCTCTCTTTCCCTCCTCTCCCGACTTCCATTGTGATAACCATCGAAAATCGATTCAAGCTTTGTCGAAGAATGTGCCGCTGAAATTAGGGACGAAAAAGTTTTCACGTAAACTGGTAACGACACGCAGCACTCGTGGCAAAAACGCGGCGAAACGCGCGTAGTCACGGTGTATTCGTGACACGTGTCGATTCGCAGAGGCGAATTCGTAGCGAGTTGCGATATCTGGATAAACGTCGACCGGTATTTACGACACACTGCCGCGTATCGACCGAAAAAGTTGGCGATGCCGGGACTGAATGCGAAAATTCACGCTCGACGGAGCGCCGTAGTAACGACGACGACAACGACGACGACCAAGAGGCGGAGGAGGACGCGAGAAAGGACTATCAGGTCAGTCGCGACCCGTGGGGTGCAGAATGCAAGTCACGCCGGGTAATTGCACCACGCGACCATTACCTCGCGTGCGGGCAGCCTCGGTAGGTGAAGGCTGGTCGTCGTAGGTAGGCAAGCGAGGCACCTACGACGACGAGAGAAACCGGCGCGGGTTGATATACGCTGCACACGTTGCCAAGAAGGCCGACTGGTATTCCGTTTTTTTTTTTTTGTTTTTTTTCAACCGACGGCGATTTTCCGGAAAAAAACGTCGCGGTCGTGTTTGATCGTTCGCACGATGACACAAACAACAGTGTCTTTTACAATCGTTTCGCGCGTCAGCCATCGAGCGGTGACTCGCGCTACTTTCCGGGAAATCTCTCGACTGATAATTCGTGGCACTGTGAAGTATTCGCGCGGAATTGAACGCGAGGGTATATAAATAGGACACACGCGAGAGTCATCCTTCGGTTCGTAGGCGTGCGATTTATCGCCGATCGGCGACACGTGCGCGTGATTTACGGAAACACGATGATGCGCAAAGATGAAGAGTGACGTCGCGCGCGCGTATGTGTACGGAAGATGTAACTATTTGCGAACGTGTGTCGATGCGATAAGAACGGGTCGTGCGCTCGAACGTAAACCGGAAGTAACCGTCTAAGATCCCACGCGGCCGTCCGTGTAAATATTATGCCCAAACAGTCCGAAATATTAAACATCTTGTCGCGATACGACGGGGGACGGCGTGTTTGTATACCGTGCCGTATTTCCCCCTCGCGTTCCAATCTCCCCCTGCTTTCGCCGCGCGACCTGCGCACTCTACCCCCCAATTTCTTGTATTCGAGAAAAACGCAAGGATCCGTGCAACGAATGTTGCAGAAACGTGGTGTTAGGGCACTACCTGCTCTCGAGGAAACTTGAGCAAATCGATTTAAAACGGCAAAAGAGCCCCCTCGACGACGACGAGCTTAGCTACCGTTCTGTGGGGCTGATTTTGCAAAGAAAGCAGCTGACTAGAGACTCTCTGCTCTCCCTCTCACAGAAGGATCAACCTTTCCAGGGATTCTCAGCAATTTAAGGGTGAAGTTTATGCGAAGTGTCTCTTTATATCTCCGTTTCTTTATCTCTCAATAGTTGCGCGCAATAATCGCGGAAATTACGCGGGCGTCAATTTGAATACAACGCGATTGAGAAGCGGAATCGTTAATATACATACTCTCTCTATTAATATTTATAGAAAATTATTATTGAACATTTTCTTTCGAAATAAGGAACACAAAAGGGAACTTGAATATTTCATTAGCGCGTATTAACATTTCCTAGAACTAGTATTTGAAAGTAGCGCCTAGTGTTTCGAGATTCATTGATCTTTATCGAATAGTGCTGGCGAATGATAGTCACTGGGACGACGTTTTGACGAAACGATTGCCCTTTGTCGCAGTCTGCATCATCCGATCGGGCTTTCGTTGCCGCGCACAGGGCAAGTGTGGCACAGTCGAAGCAAGCAACGACGCTTCCCGATCTCTGACAATCACTCGGCAAACGTATCAACGCACAGTCGATGCGCGCTTCCGAGAAATCAACGAGCGAAATTAACCTACCGACCGAAGAGGATAAATCGCCTTTGACGGCGAGACCGTATCTTTGTCGTTTCTAGCGCGAGTTGAACTAGATCGCGCTGTGAAACGATTCGACGAAACGAGAGAGAGAGACGACGACGACGACGACGACGCTTCTACGCGGCCTGCAGACAAATTGGTCTCAGCCTCTGTGTGATTTTCTACGAAGTCGCTCTCGCCGTTATAGAGAACCTCGGCTCTTCCTTTGTTCGTGCGTATTTCCAGGCGGAGACCCAAATCGCAAGAAATCTTCCGCACACGAGAGTATATCCAAACAGGAGACAAAAGAAGAAACTACTGCTTACGAAAACTTGAATGTTTTTCTGAGCGATGATTAATATCGCCAAGTGTTGATTAAAATATTAATTATATTCAATTCTTTCTTATTACACTCGACTGTTACGTTACAAGACGTAATCTACGAAATCCCACACACGAACTAAAAAAATCGCGAAAATCATCGCACGTGGCGCCAGTAATTACTAGGACAAAGGCGGCGGTATCACAGCGCGCACGTCTTTCGACCTTCATACTTCAAAGCTGTTCCATATGTACGCGATATCCACGTGGGACGGTTACCCCGGGGGGACGTCATAGGGCGCCGGGCATTGAGCGATGCGAGGTCGGGACTCGACCAACCGAACGGCGCGGGGCCCTTTGCATTTGCGCGCCGAATTAAGCTCGCATTATTATATCGATAATGAAATTTGACGATATTGTGCATTTTACAGGCGGCCGCATGGTGTTGCTCTCCTCCTCCCCCCACGCCCGTCTCATCCCCCTTCGATACGTCGTCCATTGTCAAAAATCAAGACCGCGGCAGGCCACCCGCCACAAACCCGCTTCGCGTTATATTATATATTGTGGCGCGCGGCCTCGGCGTTGGTTAGCCTATATCCGCCAGTCAGGAGCGTGGCGGGACATTTAATCCCGAGTTTCGAGGGTGCACATGCGTGAAATCGCTTGTTACGCGTTTTGTTAATCTCGCCGAGCGATCCGCAACGAAGTATACTCGCACGTATCGCACGCTCGACCCTTCTTCTTGCGCACCCATCGATATTAAATGTTGCGATTACCCATCGAGATCCTGAATTTCCGCATAAATGATGAATAGAGTGTCTTATACGTCCCCTGTATTAATACTATTCTAATAATTATCTGAGACGTTTCTTCTTCTTTCTAAAAAAGTCATTTATAAGCAGTGAAACAAAATCGCCGCTGTTTTAGATTCGACTGAGAAAACGACTACAAATATAATCCGAGGGTCCATTTACGACAATACGCGTTACCGAGAAAGTCACATGGCGAATCGGGCCTGAAGGAAACGATGACACCGGTGTATGTTTGTTGGTCTAAGCGAAGAAGAAGAAGCTGCGCGACCGATAAGCGGATCCGCTTCCGCGAAGTGAACTGCCCTGGGCCGCGAGCAGTTAAAAGTGGGAATTCCAGCAGCCGCGGTTTGTTTTGCGAGAGCCGGCCAGACTCGTCGTTCGTAACGGTTCTTCCACGAGCGCGATCGTTTAGGATCCCTTTTATTATTCGGGGTCGGAATTAAACGCCGCGAACGAGGGCTCGTTTCGCGGTGAGCTTTGTGATCGGAAAAGATACTACTAGTCTCGCCGTCGTGTGTGGGCCCGGCTCGTTCGCGGGGGCTCTTTATTGGGTTTACACGGTAATACGGCACGCGAAGAAAAATATATCGTTCGCGATGTACACCCTCGCCTCGGTTGTGAAAGTCACACGAGACCGCCGAGACGCCGAGGCGTAAGCTGCTGCATAGCGTGTGCTGCTGCACGCGTCTAGATTCTTCCGCATGGCGATTGTTGTCGTTACTTAAGACATTCCTTTCCTCGTAGATCACTTGTACATGTAAAAACACGCGTGTCTTTTGTTTTTTATACTACAAAAAATCTAAGAAAATTATATAAATACGTACAATATTATATAAATATATTATTTATATAAATCGTGCACTTTTCTTTTTTTTCCTTCTGCGTTGCGCCGATTATCTCGCGAGAGATTGTCCCGACGGATTGTTGCCGCGATCGGTATGTGTGACAGCGCGTAGAATCGTTGAGAAACTTAGAAAGTTTGAAAGAAACCCGGAAAACATTCGCTCTCTTAATACGATTTTCTTTGCTCGTTTTCCGGATCTCGCAACGGGCACGTAAATATCCTACTGTTTTGTGCAAAGAGCGTACCAATCTACGGGCGCACGTATTATCCGTATATCGCGATGTATGCGCACGTAATACGACGCGAATCAAATTGGCAATGGCGACTTTGCACACAGTCCCTGCACGCTGATTGGGATGCAGAACGCGCGCGCGCATCGCACATGTTTGCGCATATTGCTCCCCTTACCAAATAACCCGTCTTCAAGCGACGCATTGTAACGTTAAAGTCGAGATTACATGCTGCCATATTACGCGAGCAGGCTGAAATTACGGAGACAGGATCCACCGGTTGCGAGAAAGGCAAAGTATCGTCGTTGAACCCGAGCGATACAACCGCGGACGTCTTTCATCAGAGGAGGATGATGGTACACGTATACATAAAGCACGAATCAGGAATAAAAAAAAAGCCCGACATCGGCGGAGGAGGTTACGGTGGCGGGCTTGGGAAATTGTCGTCGGTATGCGATTGTTGAAACCACCGAGTGAGCGCGAAGGCATCGCGGAAACACAGCGCGCGGCGGCGTGTCTCTTCGAGCAGAGCGACATTATTAAAAAAAAAAAAAAAAAAAAAAAAAAAAAAAAAAAAAATTTCCGCGCATTGCCACAAGAACTGTGCGCGAGATGATACGCGACTATAATAAACATAGTCGATGAGAAACCTTGAATTGAGATTTTTCTTTCGCGATTAATCCAGCATTTCAATCTCATTCCTTTACTTGAGAGAAAAAAAATCAAGGAATGTAAAAGAACTTTTCAAGAACATTTCTTCCGAGTAGCCGATGGGCGAGTCGCGGCGGCGGCGGTGGGACGAGAATAAAAATAGAAAATAATCAGCATACACGGTAGGCACCGACAACGGCGAAACGACGGGGAAGAATTACTCGTTCGAGGCTTATCGATGAGATTTTCCGAGTCGGCGAGCAGCGTCGCGGCGGTGCGTACGTGATTGGCGTACGTGAAATTATTCCTAAGCGCAAGCCGAGAGCGGTCCTTCTCTTATGCGGAGAGCGGCTCCCGCGCCGTGAAAGGCACCTGCAAGGAATCGGTCTACATAATGAAGATGTTGGGAGGGGGAGGCGTGTCGCGCGGCTTTGAACTCTCCCCCTTTCTCTCGTCGAGTCCTCGTACTCGCTCGAGGATAATTAATCGCGGTGCACTTTTGAACACGTTTTTCGTACATTTCGATCTGCTTCTTCCTGGCACTCGCAACGCGATCACGCGATAATTCACGACGCGTTTGTTGAATTGTAGATCGGCGAAGGCAGATTGTGCAACGTGTAACGGGTAAGTAGCGATAATATAATGCATGAGGTAACAGTAGTGCATGCGCGGAGAAAAGTTTATAGACAGAGTGCCGTGTATACTCGAAGATCGATGGGATAACGAATAATGTAAAACTGGTTAGGATTCGAAATCCCGTTGAAGCCACTTCGATTACGCAAGTAATAATGCGAATCAAGATGCGCCGCTTCGATAATCGGGGGGAGAAGGGAAGGGAGGGAGGAGAGAAGGGCCGAGTAAGTAAGAACGGAAACGCTATTATGACGGTGCGTTACTCTACGAAAGAGGTGTGTAGTGTGTAAATTTCCGCGATATCTCTCTTGACTCCCCGCGGCGCGGCACGTGGATATTGTTTTTAAAAACACCATTAACGAGGATGACTGTCAATCGCCTCGAGCACCGGCGCGGCGCGCCGCGCTCGTGTAATCACATTACGCGGCGCACAGCCCCGTACGCTCGGCTGGTCACAATGGCGAGTGTTTTTGTAGTGCGCTCACGGCGGCCATTGTTACATTATTATTCGTATCCTACGCGCGTACCGGGGGTACCGCAGAACGGCGGCGGGTAACTACGGCACCAGGATCCGCGCTGAATCAAACACACACAGAACCTGCACCCTTCGAGAGAGGGAAACTCGGGGGCCCTTCCGACGCGCGCTGTGTGTACGCTCGAGGTGTTACCGTCGTCGACATCGCATCAGGCGAGGGGAGGAAAATAGAAGGGCCTTACGTTTTTTTTTTTTTTTCCAAGAGCCCATGTAAACCAAAGCGGAACGATCTCTCGACCCTCCTCGGAACGCGCGGAGGTACCTACGAAACGTAGACAACAATGAAGACATCGTGAAAAAATGTTTGTCGCTGCAACCGACTTTTCGTGCGCATCAAGCGACAGCTGTCGTCGCGGGTCGACGCGACGTTTCTCGAGCGCGAAGAAGACGCGCGAAAGAGCAGTTGTCTTCAGTACACACAGTGGTCATTCACGCGGACGTAAATAAGACAATTACGGAGAGAGAGAACGCGCGCGCGCGAACGCACACGCGAATACTAATCGCGTCACGCGCGCAATTCGAGACGGAGACGCGTGGACGACGAGATGAAAATTAAACGCGCTTGCACGCGTCGTTCCTCCCGCGCGTGCTTCTCTTTCTCTCTCTCTCCCTCTCTTTCTCTCTCCCGTGATCCCCAATGAATTTCTATGAAACACAATATCGCCTGGCGACCCTCGCGAGCGACGTAGACGGTCGAGGTCGACGCTGTCACGCGGTTCGTCGTTTTAATGCGAGCGCGGGGTTGACGGTCGCATCAGTCACCCATCTGGCGCTATCCTGGACCATCCATGCGTGCCGGTTTTACACCGCACCCTGTTATACATTTGACTATCGACAATGCGCGCACAACATGCCGAGATGGTACGCGAGGGGTCCTGAGTTTCGGAGGGGAGCGTTTTTCCGAACTAAAGGAGGCGAAAAAAAGAGAGCAAACACGGGAGATGGGGCGAGCGACTCGACTTGACGATCGACTGTCCTTTGAAAATTAGCCTTTAAATCCTCGGGGCTTGATCGATGACCCGAACTTAAATATATATTCCCTTACGTTTCCGGCAACCGATCAGGCACAATTGTGTATCAAAGCTACTTAAGTCGGAAAATTGTATCACTTTCCGTGCGATTACGTTATTTCACGGAAATACTTGGAAACTGATATGATTCTTGTATTTAAAAAAAAACCTAAATACAAGTAAATTGTGAATTGTTTCCGTGCGTAAGCAAGCATATAGCTCTGTGAATATTCTGAAATAATTTTGCGACAAAAAGGTCGCGAGTGTTCTCTTTATCTTACGTATTTTTTTCTCCAATTCAAAGCAACAAAAAAAACAACTTTAATCTTATCACTGTGCACATTTTCGCAGCATAATAACATTTGGCGTAATAAAGTAGAATGGAAGAGAGCTAACACACGTCTGTTTAAAAATATCTGCGCACAAAATTAAAGCTCCTAAATCGGTTGTTCTCCGCAATAACGACTCTTTGAAGCAAGTCAATTATTCAAGCAACAGAAATACAATACGTAAGATACTATCGTTAGCTACATGTTTTTTTTTCTCTTATTATTAGCCTCATAAATATTGAAATCAATACACGACTATTGCTGTCTCTGTTCTTTTTTTTTTCTATTTAATTATTCCGTGCAAATTGTGTCTATCTGGTATTCGAGTTTTTGCAAACTTCTTGCACACGTGTATTATTCACACCTTGAATTAATTTTTATACTTCACATTATATTTAAAATTATATTGTAAGAGAGGATCAAATTGTAATGCAAAAACCTACCGAAGAAAAAAGACTAATATTTTTAATTACTACATGTACTTATACTAATATTTTCAATTACTATATTTTTTTTAAATATCATTTACATCGTGTAAAATTACCAATCCAGAGAATGGTCAAATTATAATAATACGAAGAACTGTCAGAGAAATCACAAACTGTCAACAGGCCATTCAATTTATTTGGAGCGACATAATTCGGGAGAATGCACCTTTTTTCCGAAGAGGCTTTTCTACGCTATATCGCGCAGCTATAACGCCGTTTCTATTTCGTTACTCTTCCGTAATGTTAGGCCGTGTTGTCGCCCATACGCGAAAGGGCGGTAATGGGCAAAAGGGTCCCGATGATGGGTGATCGCTCATCGAGAAGTGACAGTGGCGATGAAAGTGTGCCTTATCGTTGAATAGGCTGGAGTGCCACATAACGAGCCCTCGTACGAGTCGTCCGCAATATTATCGCGCGCATCACGGCGTACATCGCGAAGTTGCACATAATATATGTAGCAAAATGAAAAAATAAAAAACTGTCGACAGTTCTGCGACGACGCTGTTAACTTTATTAGATAAAGTCGCTGATATCGAAACAGTGAGGAATCGAGTCTAAACGACAATGGAATATGTTCTAGCTTGGACAGAAAAACAAGAGGAAAAACAACTTTAAAATATGAGGCGCGAAATGATTAGCGATTTCTCAGGGAACTCTCGGGATCTGAACTATGTGCGAGCGAAGAGAAATTCAAGGTCTATAAAATCCGGGCAACTGAAAAGCGTTCGCGTGACAGCAATTCTCGACCAGAGAGAGAGAGAGATTCCGGACGATCGCGCGAGCCACTTTTCCCGCGTTACATCTAAAGGGATAAAGGCGGAAACCACGGGTAAGACGAGGGACGACCGCAAATCGAGCATTCGGCCGCTAGAGTCAATTGGTATTATTAGATTGGCACCCCTGCGCACGAGGGGCCGGAGGGAGAGGAACTCCCGAACCATCCCCCGCGGCCGGCGAGACGGGCACCCTCGGAAGAGACCGGCTCGTTGTACGTTACTGGGTATGTGCGTGATGGTTGGCGGTAAATTTCATTCGAGGAATTATCATGATTGAATCAGCTGCTCCGCTCCACTCCACCGCGGCCACTTCACTCGAGTTAGATTCGTAGCTCCCCACCGTCGATATAGCACCGACGCCTCTCTCGCCCTCACTTCTCGCCGCCGTCCCCCTTATCGCCACCCGCGCACCGTTCGGCAACAGATTCGAATTTTTTTTCCCTCAAATGCAAAACAGACCGAATCCCTTTAAGTGCATGTAATATCCCGTCCGCGATGTGCACGCGACGAATTTTCACTATTCTCGTTCTGCCACACAGTAGAAAGCGTATTTCCGTGCGAACTTTACACGCGCTGCAAGACGATGCGAATTGCAATCGTCTAGCGTTACTTTTTCTTGCAGGTGGACGTTATAATCTCGACTCTATAATCCGTTGCGAAATTGCAATTAACGGCTGCGCGCATTCTTTCGCGTGAATATATGCTTCTCTTTTTTTTTCTTGTGGCCACCCGATATTTCCCGATTGATTACGTCGCGTTTCCCGTAATTTAGTCGCGTTACCGCCGCGGTGCCGCAAAAGCGATCGCTTCGAGAAGCCGTTGGGGCGACGGTGTATCGAGTGTCGAAGACCGGCACCGATCCTTTCGCGGCACCGCCATGCGTTGCTCGATGCGTGTGTCGCGCGCAAATGCGTGTGCGTGTGCGTGTGCTCCGTGCGTTATGCCGGAGCGCGATCCTTCTCGGGCCGCAAGAGTGATTTATGCATGGTCGTGTCACGGCCAACTTGATACAGTTACAACCCGCTAACTCACCTCGCCGCAGCCACTGCCAGTACACGGCTTCCACGGGTGACTCGAGCTTTTCGGCGACTACGACGAAGCCGGGAATTTTTCCCCGCGATCAATAGCGCAGCGCTCGCGTGCGTGCGATGCCACCATGTTGCATCAAAAATGCCAACTAATTATCGACGAAACGATGATGAGAAGTTCGCGAGTCGCAAAGTTAATGGACATTTTTAAGTTAAAATTTACTTGTTTCTTCGAAACACACTTCGACGCAACAATAAGGATCGAGAAAGAAATCTTCTATTTTCTATTTTTAAATATATTTTTAAAGAATTAGACAAAATATATTAAATTCTAAAACAATATAATTCTAAGACTATTATTCAAAAATAACGGCGAAAATTATACAATATTTTTAAAATCTCTTGAAATTTATTTGCACACCGCTGTCTAAAATATCGCAAAGTATTTCCATCCAAAGCGTACTGCTTCCGGTATTCGTCATTTGGCGAGCCGCGAGTGTATTTTTAAATCGTGAATCAAATGCTCCACGTGAAATTGAAAAAGAAAAAAACAAACAATTGTAAGTGGAGATCGACTGTCACGCAGAGTTGACAACCACTGATGTAGAAATGCGGAGCGGACCGACCTGTACAAAGAGCGCGCTTTCCGTTCCGACTCGCTCCCGCCCGCGAGCGCGCATAAATGCAAGCGCAATAAATCAAGTTTAACGCGTGTATAATATTATATTCTTTAATTAAAAATCGAGGTAGAAAGATTACACGTCACAACATCGAGGCCGCGCCCACGTGTGTGTGCGCGAGCGGCGCGTTTCTTCTCCGATCGCGGCGTCGAGAAACAATGAAAGCGATTATGCGAAACACTTCGATACGCTCGATGGTTTTCACCGCGACGAATTTTCTCTGTCGACAAGCCACGAGCGATCATTGACCTTTTATGAAGCTTCATCAAATTTATGTAAACACACAAAATACCTATCGCGATATTATATCCGTGAGTTTATATGCACGGACCATCGCGTGATCGGTGTTTTCACGTCAGCATTATTGTTCGAATAAATTGGGGCTTGGAAAAAAAAGAGCTCTTGCGAGTCGATTAATGAGAGTAGATTGTGAGAATCGATCAACATTCTCGTAATTAATGTTGCTCGGATAAATAAAACGAATATTTTTCCACACGCGGCGAAGAAGAGAAAAAACCACGTGTGTGATAGATCACTCGTTAAAAAATTTGAATACATAAATTAAAATGTGTGTGTGTGTGAAACAAAAGAAGTTTCGTTGTCAAAGAGTTACAGACTTCTCGAAAAAACAACAATCGTGTGTGGGCCGTTCGCGATTAGCATCTTTGACTTTCGGTTACTCTGATATCGGCGAGGCTTGTTATCGGCGTTATCAGCGTGTGTGCCGGCCGGACGTTGTCGCAGCCGAAGTCGATCAATCGGCTATTACACCAGTGTTATCGCGTTTCCGCGATGTGCGAAATCAATATCGATGAGGTGACGATTAAATTCTTCAGTTCTCTCTGTTCTCGCGCGCCGAGTGAGAGACGGACAAATACGTTTTCAATTTCCCATCCGATTATGCGCTTCATCGCGTAACCTTGACAGCTCGCTATTATCGAACGGTCGATGTCGTTGCTCCGGATTAAACGACGATTAGATAGACTAATGATCCCGTCCCGTCCCGACTCGGCTTTATCGTCGACTTTCGTAGCTTATCAGTCACCGCGGAGATTACGCTACTGTTCGCGAGTTATTGTCGCGCGATATGTGCTCATTGAACGAAAAAATTCGCCATGTCATCGCAATTACAGGAAAAAAATATATTATTTATTTACGTCTGTAAAAACAAATAATCATTTTCACTGTCTGTGTGTTAAATACTCGGCGGACACGTCGAGCAAATATTTGCGTTATAATCAGGTATGCGGTCAGTTTTAATACAGGGAAGTGTCCGACTAGCTTTTCTGTTTGTTTGCAATGCTAAGCCTGAAGACGACGCGACGACGTCGTGACAATGCTGCAATAACAATTACCGCGCTATTTTGGGATTCATAGTTTGCATCGGTTAATGCGATCGACGATACATATTACGGGTGGCTTCGCAAACATCAGGGGTGGCTTGTCGGGCGGAGGTCGGTATAGGATTCCGCCGGATTCTGGACGGTCCCGTCCGACCCCCTTCCGTCGTCGTCGGATCCGAGGAAAAAAAAGCTGGCGGGGAAAATCGAGGGTGCACGACAATGGAGCCACCCCGTGTGAGAAACGCTTGTGATGTTGTTCCACGAGCCGCCCCTGTCATCTGGTGGTGACTTTTGTAAACACCATCGTGTACACCGGGGATGGACAGAGGCATGCGAGTGATGGGAATACCCATCCTCCCCTTATAACCCGCTATCTTCGCGAAAGAAAGCAAGCGATATAGGGGAAAAAAATAGGAAAAATATAACTCTTGGATCGTTATCTCTATCTTTCGTCTACACGACTCTTTCTGTCTTCGTAAAATTAATTGTGCGACACACTATTGTGACTCCGTAAAAAAAACGAAACGTTAAAGAAGCCTGAAAATCTATTAATTGCAATTTCAAATTACGCGTACAATAAAATACTAAAATATGAACATAACGTGTTTCGCTGAATCATTAAAATCATGTACTTTGAGATTCATCGAGGACCACCATTGGAAATATGGACGCAGTTAAGGCATAATTGCCAGAATATACGATACACGTACACACAAACACACACGGCCAATGAAACAGCCTCCAGGCTTGATCTCTCAATAGCGAGCTTACGGCTTAGAAATCCGCCCTGATCTCGCCGTCCCCTTTCAACCCCCTAAATACTAGCATTACTGATTACAGAACCGCAGCAGCACGTGGCTCACGTCTGCGCCCGTCACAGTCACACCGGCCAATTTGCGTTTCCGTAATTTCCGCCCGACAATGAAACCACCCCGCACGTACGCAGCGAACGTGTGTGTCGGTGTGTATGTGCCTGCGAATTGATAATCCGCGCGTACACACGCGTTTCGGATTGAACGTTACTGCCAATTTCGCGTGTGGTCGACAGCAACGATTGTTCTTCGCCCGTATATATACGCTCGTGGTAGCGAAACCGAGAGAGCAAAGCGTTCGCTTTCACACGCTCCTCTTCATCGATGCGATTGCGGGGCGTGTCCGCGTCAGCCGGTGACCGTCAGTCATCTCGATAAAATGACGCGACACGCTGCAATCATAGTATGTAGGACGATCCTGATACTAAATAAAATCGCAACGGGAAAGACGATCCTTAGTCGAAGTAAAAGTTGGCAATGAATCGTTATCGAACGCACTGAATTTTTACTTACTTCGAACCAAGATTCACGCTTGAGATACATTTCTATTTCTATTATATACGACGTGCTTGAATAGATGTGCGGTTAAATTTTTCTGCTGGAAAACTTCGACCAACTATGCAAATTTGCGTTCAATACCTGACTAACTAGATTTTTTTTTTTTTTTTAACAAGGTTTCCGGTTTACGCATAATCGAGATCTTATAATTAGCATGCAAGACCGAAGGACTTTTCTGTTAAAATAGAATTCCTGCGCGATCGGTTTTTTCAGAAGGTCGCAAAGATCCCTTTCAACGACCGGAATCTGTCTAAAGAATTTGAATTCTGACCTGAAGCTGTTTAGTCAGACAGCATCGATCCGAGAAAGAGAACTGGATGCTGCCCGCTGCGAACGACTCGAACAATGAGAACCGCAGCGGGGGTGTGTGCTGCACGAGGTCCATTCTCCGGTTCGAATCCTTCCGAGAATTTTCCGCTCGACAAAGGACCTACGTTTCGGGAAAGATCTCTCGAACGTTTACACGGCACGACGCGGACCGAACCTTGCCACTGTTGACAATCCTGTACGGATTGCGGCGCAGGAGAGCATCGGTAAAACGGTATATTTTACCATTCCAATCGTCCTGCGAATCCTCACAATGGGCGTATTAGTGCGACGGAAAATCTGTGTAAAATCCGTGCTCTCTGCGACAGCCTGCGGGTCCGGTGAGACGAATGGACGATAGATCTCCGCGTGGTTGTGTGTTGTGACTGCCGGTTCGGCGTGTAAGTAAACAGGAATAAACGTCGACACTCGGCAACAATCTCGACCGGGGATTTTTATCGGACAGAAGTCGACAAACGACGAATTAAGGAGAACGGATAATTCCGACGGTCATAGAATGAATAAGAAAAGCGTAGAAGGCAAGAATGACGAGAGCGTTTGACTTTCGTTCATTTTTCAGACGAGTGTGAGGGACGATTTACTAAAGAGTTTTAAATCGTTTAGACTAGTGGGATGTAAATCGTGACCGAGTAAATCGTAATGTAATTCTTTAATTTACACGAAACTTGTAATTTTCAGTGTGAAATAATTTCTTCACATAAAAGAATAAGTCTCATTAGAATAAAACGACGTTTTTAACCCCTTACCCTCGAAAAATCCGTTCTTTTGCGCGCGTAAGAGCCAAGCCAATCGAGCCTGAATGCGACCGCCACCCGCACCGCCGACACCGTCCTTTCCCGCGCAGTCGGCGAACAACAAAAAAAAACCTCGAAAATCAGCCCCGTACTCGATATGTGACTCGAATAATGGGGAAAAAGTTGTCGGTACAATAGGACGCAGAGGAAGCTCTCGAGCTGCCGGTACCAAAATGAAATCTAGGCGAAAGGGGTTTGGCGCGCTTCTCCGCTTGGGTGTATCTCTGTGTGCGAGCCACACACAGGGCACGAACAAACATACATACTCGGGCACATGCAACAGGACTCGGAGAGCGCGCGCGTTCCGGAGAGTACGACTCTTTATTTAACTGGAGTACAGAAGATGTGAATGCCAGGGCGGATTAAAAGCGCCGTGGAAGAGAACGAGCGGGGGAGGGAGAGGAAGGAAAAGAGAGAAGAGGAGCGCGAGCGCCGGTCGCGTCGGGGGGGACGAAAAAGAGGGAGAGAGGATCATTTGAATGAGTAATACTACACCTCGCGCACCCACCCACACCGCCATAGAAGTCCCGAGCACAGCAGCTTTGTTTGATACGGCGCATTGTGCTCGCTGCCACGGGTTCACTTTATACCGACGCACACATACACAGACTCGTGTGTCGCGTGTACGCACGTATTCCACGTATTTGCGTCGCGCATTCTCTCTCGCCGATTTCTCTCTCTTTTTCATTCTATCTCTCTCTCTCTCTTTTCTTTCTCTCTCACTCTCACTCTCTCATTCTCTCTCTTTCGTTCTTTGCAACTTCCCCGGTCTTTCTTTTTACGATCTCGGTGCTCCCGGGTTCAGCTTGAACCAATGAAAATTGTATTATAATGCGAGTGGAGCGCACGACAATGAGGCAGCGGCTCGGTCAAGTCGCCTTATGCCAATCTCGGAGCGGGGGCGGTTATGATTTCAATGAGAAAGAGAGCGGACGGCTGCGATGGACGAGAGACCGGTGAGGAGTCTCGTATTTCCTACTTCTCATAACCGACGCTGCAAATTGGTTCACTACAGAAAAAGCGAGAATATCTATCAAAAGAATTTCGACGCAAACAATCTATATGTTAGAAGTTAAAACTTTTTCGAAACACAAAACTTTTCTAAACTTTTCGGTCTTAATTTTTATCATCCCCTTTGAAATTATTCTCTTGGAATCGCATATTTTTTCTCTTCCCTGCGCATCGTTTTCCAAATGATATATATTTATTAACATTATTGCGTTATTCTGATGATATCTGTCTGCACGGACACACATATTCACGCACATAAATCCGTCGGGAAGTAAATTGGGAGGGGGTATGCGATTATCGCGGGCAGCGCGAGCGCGTAAATCGAGGTTCGCGAGGCCGCAGCCGGTGCGCGACGTGTCTAGGAACATCGTAGATAAGACACGTGCGATTCGGCGGCGTGTACGGTACGTACGTAAGCGCGGGCGTGCTCTATAATCGCGCGGGGTCGACCGGGCACGTACTGACCCTCCTCCCTTCTGCCCCGCAGATTCGCGTGTATGCGTGTATATACGTGGAAGTATTGCACACGTGCGCGATTCACGCCACACCGTTGCTCTGCACCGACGGCGATAACGGAATGCAGTATTCGCACGAACCTAATCCGGGGGGAGGGTGAGAGAGAGAATGTGTGTGAGTCCGCGGGTCCTGCGCGCGCTTTCGCGTCGAAATTTATCTCGCGGCGACCGCAGATAAGAACCGACCGGCCGTGGTTTATCCCGGCGCAGTTAATAGTGATCTCGCTAAGCTCTCGAACGAAAGGTAGGTTAGGTAGGAGAGCGTCCCCGTACGTCACCGACCCTCTTCCTCCTCTTCCCCGCTGTCTCGTTTTCCCGCGCGCCTCGCCAGCGCAACCGCGGAGGGATAAGCGTGAATTTCGATTAATTGAAGCGACAACGAACCGCTATAATCTCGCTTGTTATGTGCGATACTTAGGGAATAATCGCAAACGACTTCGCTTTTCTTCCGCCGCTTTAACGATCTTGTAGCATCACGTCGAATAGAATGCGGAACATGATGGTTTACTTGCGTTAGTATATACCTACATACAAATTCGCAAATATCTCCGCGACGTTCCGCGAAGAATTTTTTGCTTCCTTAAATGCCACGTGGGTAACGATCTTAATTTGTCTATAAAAAAAAAATACGCAAAATGAAGTGACTTTGTGGCAATCTCGCAAACGGGACATTACGAGGTTTATTAACCGCGAAATAAGCATAATTCGATTCACAGAATCGAACTGTCAACTGTTTAATCGCTCTCGTGAATTCGCGTGTGTGAAAATGCAACTTTTCTTTCTCTGCTAATTCGATCGCGTTTACCGCGGTCTGAAAAAGATAAAACATGGTCCTAACAACGGAGCTTGTTCCAATAAAACACACACGCACACGTCGTGGAATATTTATCGCGTAAATTATACATTCTAGAAATGTAAACAGGGATCCTTTACATGCTTCATGGATCTTGCATCGCGGCGCCGCCGGTTTCTAGTCGAACGAAGAAGCGGAAGGCTTAAAGGGCTTGCGAGATAGGTGAAGTTAGACAACAAGGAGGATGCACGCCCGGCTTTATCGCAGACAGCAGGATAATTAAATTTGTCGGGCTGATTTATGGCGTTGCACGTAGGGGTGGCGTGGCAGAGGGATGGAACTCAGGGCAAGCCGAAGAGAGAGAGAGAGAGTAAGGGGGGTTGATGCCGTTCCTTGCACCAGGTGACACCGTCACTTGGAGACTTGCTTCTTTAAGACACACGAGCACGAGAAAGACAAGAGAAATGCGCGAAGATTATTTATAAAATTTATCTTGCTGCGGAAATTTATGCAGAGAGCAGCGAGTATACACATATTTTTGTCTCTCTAACTAGTACAACGATCACTGTTTTCACACAAAAAAAAAAAAAAAAAGGAGAAAAACATAAAACAACAGATTGAAGATAAATATAATTTCGATGTATTTTATCGCTTCTGTTAGACTTCGACAAAGTTTCCGAAACGACTAAAATTCGTTGGGGCAAAGTTGGCAGCGAAACAAGTGTAATATCCGAAGAGCCGATTATTTAAGAGGCCGCTCAATAATTCATGGAATTTCGTGACTTCCCGGGTGTTCTGAAACGTGCATTAACTCCTAACCCGTGGAGCTGGTGACACGCGATGGAAGAGACAGGAGGAATATCGTATCGCGTATCGCGGTGTATTCTCGTAAAAAATTCGTCCCTCGCCTATCGCGAAAATCGAGGCGAAAAGAATTAGGGGGCTGGCGGGATATATCTCGCGGGAACGGCGGGACCTCGAACTTTTTACCCCTCGTGCCAAGTGTCGCCGGCCTCATTAAATATTCAACCCTGTAATACAATATCCACCGTGTAGAAGGCACTGTACAAGCAGGATAAACGATTTGCGAGGCTGAGGGAAGGGTCGTTGGAGCCGAGCAAGGCGGCTTTTCGTGAAACGGCTCTTTCGTCCCGATACAAGGCCTCAGCAAACTTTCCAAGAATGAACAAGTCGTGTTAGTACACACCGGGATTTAACGAAGATTGAACTCGTCACTTGTTCAAGTTTTACGTCATATGTTATTCTAAAACACTTGTTCCCACAAAATTTGGTTAATTTAAAAGTTAAAAAAAAACAAACAAACAAACAAACTACTACACGTACGCGCGATAAAAATAAGCGGGTGAAATGATCGATGTGCAACCTCTCGTCTTGCTTGCGATATTACGTGAAAAACGTAATAAGGGCGTCTTTACATTCCGATAAAAACTACCGATGGAGTCGGCACCTGAGGATTGAATGCGAGATAAAAATGTCACTCATCACGCGGAGACGTAATTGTTGCGGGTAAACAAGATACGAGGCGACGATACGTGACGTATCGATAAAGTCACAAATACGATAAATACGTTTGCATTACGCGAGCGAAAGAAAAGATATCTTTTCACAGCTGATCGAGCACGCTTGCCTCGAAGGGGTCCTCGCAAAGGAAATTTGCAATATTTTTCAACGGAAAAAAACCCCGGCGGTGAGGGTGAGGCGCGAATAAAAAAGAGGGATTTCGAGAAGGAGGGCAACACAGAACGACGCGTCGAGTGTTTACTTCTCATAATGACGACCGAGTGTTAGTGAAAGCCGCGACCTTGCCGCTACGATTTCGATATCGATGATTATCGATTACCTCCCACAGTCTAATATCTCTCTCCTGCCGCCTACAATTTTTTTCCGAGACACATTATTTCGTCAAAGGAAAATAGTAGCGAGGAAAGCGTCAAATGCAACCTGCTATTAATAAATCTCGATCGCTTTTTGCTGCAATAAATCTCGAAATCAGGACTGCGCTAATGAGCGGCGGTCTTTAAATTTGAGCACGATTGCGTAGTCCCGAACTCCGCGATCTCGCACGAGAGAAGAGAAACGTCGGCAGCGCTCAAGAGAGAGAGATTTTCACGAGCCGAGAACCGGTTATTTTAATAACGTTATAATAAGACGTCGCGGGATTGATGCTAAACTATTTGTTGGCAGCCGACGCCAAAGCGCCGAAGAGCCTCAGCGCAGCGGGAGTACGTGAGCTTAAAAGCAACGGGGACGTCTAGATCTTAAAGCCCCGTCGCCTACGAGTCATTAACATACTTACTGCCGCTGATGCTTTCGGGCGAATTCTCGACACGAGAGGAATAAAAAAAGAATGTAATTCTCCCGTTTCCCGGAGATGGGATCTCAAATCGGCTTACAGTGTATGTCCGACCGTTGTTTTTTTTTTTTTTTTTTTTTTTTTTTTTTTTTTTTTTTTTCCACCAATTTTGTTCTTCCCAAATTTCTCATTCGTAATATCGCATTATTAATGCGATATTACGAATTTACAAACAGGATCATCCGCTCAGAGAGGTATCAAAGGATTAAAATTCATATTCCAGGTTAATGAACTGCGAGTGCGGACGAAGTTCGGCAATCGCGCGTGAAGAGGGGCTTTAGTCAGGCCAGTGGTCTTCCCGCGGTCGCATTCACTCGAAGCCTAATCGCTTCTCCTACCACATCGTCGATAGGAGTGATCGTGCCCGATGACTTTACGGGCGTCGATGCTCGTTCCCTTGATTTACGGCCCCCCTAACCTTCGCCGTGTTACCTACATTGTTTCCCCCCGGCGCGGGGTTTCTCTTTACACGGGCTGCTTACGTTACCTCGAGCGCGCGGGGCTTACCGGGGGCCGACCTCGACCTCTCAAGTGAGCTAACGTAACGGGGTATCCTCCGTCTTCGATTCGCTGTAAACCATCGAGCCGGCAAACCAGAACCCATGCTCTCGCCGTGTAATCGATGTTACACGTTCGAGTTCCGTTTCGAAACGACGGGCTCTCAGACACACGTCCCGAAGTAGGAAGGTTAGGAGGAACGAGACCTCGCCGCGAGAGAGGGTGTCGGAAATGTTTATCCATCGACGTCCGCTCATAGCGGGACGTAATCTCGCGATACAGAGTCGATGCAATTACTAGATTATTATCGATAACATTGTTGTAATATGGCGCGTACCGGCGGATGGATCGTAATGCGCGCGAGCATTTTCTAATACAAACAGAACACGCGCTCCTTTGTAGTTACATTTGCTTTGTGGCTCCGTGGTTGCTGCTATTGACGTATTTGAGCAACGCGCGATTGTGTATGTATATACGCGCGTCGAAGAAGAACCGCGCACGAAAAGAGCGCGATGTTCTTACCGATATCTCCGGCGAAGAAACCGGAAAGCCACACAGACCTCGGTTTGTGTGTAATATTCATCGCGCGATGTAAAATTAGAAGCGAACTACGAGGGAGGGAGGGACTACGGAGGGGCACAATTCCGTTCACAGAAAATTTCTCTTTCACTTTAATCCTTCTTTCGCTCTAAGCTTTTGCCCGAGCAGCAGCACAGCTGCGCCCGCATAACAAGAACGAAGAAGGGTGCATCAACGTTGAGAGTGAGTGTGCGCCTGGATTTGATTTTTTTTTCTTTTTTTTTTCGGCGGGTTGTACGGAAGACCAGGTGTAAGGTCAAGATGGTGATTGAAGGAATCGTGGAGGAATATATATTAAAATCATCGGACCGCTGATCTTCATCCCGACAATTGAACCGCTTTTTGTGTTGTACAAGAAATAAAAAAGCCGCGTGTTTTTTTTTTTTTTTAATATCGAGATATACACGTGTCCAATCACGTCGAAATCAGCCACCAATTGCTGTAAAAATTCTCTCAAACCGATTTTATCCGGAATGTCTAACTCGTTGTTAAATCACCGGATGCGATCAACCGATCATCGCTCGGCGGTACATCCGCGTTCGCCAATATTTTTGAACAACGCGTCCGCGCGCACCGAGCTCTCGTTCACATAGTAACTACCGGTTGGCTGGTGTGCGACAGGGCCGGCGAGTTGTTTTGCAGCGCCGGAATAGATATCGGCGGTGGGAGCTTTGGCGCGGAGACAGGGAAGTGCCACTATTTCTGACGAGCGCCAGAAAGAGAGCGCGCTCTCGTTTTCTCTCTTTCTCTTCCGTCGTGGTCGTCGTGGTCGTCGTCGTCGTCGTCGTTATGCTGCCGTCGCGCGGTAACTCTCTCTCGTCTCCCCCGTGCTTCTCTTCGTCGTCCAAGGTGTCTTTTCCGTGCACGAGAGAGCGAGCCGGGTGCCTCGTGCGCGAGAACGTGCTTTAATAGAGAGCAGACGCCGAGAAGCGGCCAGGAATAACCGTCAAGATGTCACACTTCCATATAGACATCGTGCCGAACGGTTCCACTCGATGATCCGTCCGTTCGCTTGTCCGTAACTTCGCGCCGCAGCGGCGTCGGCGGCGACGTCGTCGTCGTCGGCGACTCGCCGTTGGCTACCAAGAGAAACGACCGGAGCACGACGTGTGCGCGCGATTAATGAGCCGGAGACTTTGTCGCAAGAGCGTGAGCTCTCGCTTTTGCTCTCGCGAAAGATCAAACGCCTTGTTGGTCGAAGCTTATTGTTTCTGCGCAATGTACGTGCAGTCGCGAGAATACCGCAAGGCCGTTATACAATGTTGGTGCGGGTATAATATTTATTGTGGAACGAGAGATATAAATATGATCGCTTTTAAACGATGATTAAAACCGTCGGAAGCGGTGTCGGGTTACTCGAGAGTTTTTCATTTCCTCCGCGCTGCATTCTTTCGAGCGCGGTTTTTCTTCAATGTTTCTCGACATTTTTGCTCCGGTTTTTCCGGAAATCGCGTGATAATGAGAGAATCTCGTCCCGTTCAATGAAATCACAGGTCGAAAATGTGAACTCCCTCAAGCCAGCGGCCGCGCCAAATGACGCAGATGTGAATGCCGGGGTCCAAGAATACGACCGCACTTTGTTGCACAAGCGCTGAAACTAATCGCGCGGCACCATCCTTTTGGATCGCGCGAGCGAGCGAACGAACGACGGGAGAAAACGCGCGTTAAATGAGACGGATGGGTTCTGAAAACGGGACATGTGTTAAGCGCGGAATTAATTTCGCTTTTGCGCGACCGGCTCTGGCGAAGAACGCACGCCACTGAGAGAGTTATACGCGACAAATCTGTATCGCCGGCGCCGATTAATCAATGGGTATTCCACGTCGACTCGCGTCGTTTACAAAGAACAAGATTTAAGCACGATAAAAGTGGCGCAACGGAACGAAAAACGAGATACGAGCTTCCGCTCCTCGACTCTCTGAGTTATCTGTGCGACCCGTGAACGGGCGCGGGAAAGTCTTCCATCAAAATCCCGGTTAATAAGCCAGGCGCTCCACCAAACGCGGCGCGACCAAACGGCGCGACTTGGAGAAGCGCGACTTCGCAGATCTACGAGTGCCGTTTGTCACGGTAACGTGACTGGGTCAAACGAGGCGTCGATATAACAACAACCCTACTGCCAAAAAGGCGTTGTCGCGTCTATTCTCGACCGTTCTTCTTAAGCGTAAGAGCGATGGCTATACGAGAGCGAGGATAGAAAGAGAAAAAAATAAAAAGAGAGAGAGAGAGAGAGTAAAAAAAAGAGCAATACAACGAGGATGGATTTGGGGCTTAAGGTTCAAGTTGTATTATGCGCGATCGCGTGGGAATGAATGCGCGTCCGACGAAGACGACGTTTCGGTCGCACCTGAGAGCATGTGGGTGAGATCGGCACTCTCTTACGTCCCGGAAGACGTAAATAATCACAGCGCGCGGATGTTATTGCGCGCGTCGCCGCTTATTCAGAAAATCCTAAATCTTACTCGGAACGAGTTTATCGTCCGAGACCTGGCCGAGGCCTCGGAGCGAAGCCGGCGTTAGATCATTATACCGTCAATCATCGCACAAGTACGACGACTGTTAGCGCGGGGATAATGGCATCGCGGTAAAAATTTTGAGCAATTGTTCTTTTCTTTTTGTCAATCTTCGACAGTCGTAGGACTGTTTTATAACGTGCCGCAAATTTGCATTTCCAAGAGCAAAGTAATTTTATATTTTAGGTCTTCTCTGGTCTTCTGAGACGGTTCGAGAGACTTTCGCGAAATATTTCCGCACGGGGATCAAGCGTGAAAGCGCGGGATGAAAGACGCTCATTCTGTCTGTGAATGTCCACGTTTGCCGCGCAAAGTTCCGCGTACGTGCACGTGCGTGCACAAACCTCGCAAGGGAGATCTTAAGTGGCTACTAAGTTTATCCTAAGCCCGGTGTCACGCGAACGCTCACTTATGGCAAAACGGCTCGTCTCGCTCACGACGAACCTGCCGAAAGAACCTCCGCCGTAGTTTCTCCGCTCGGTTGACACACCTGCCGACATATTCCGTCCGTCCCAACCTCACCTGGTACCTGGCTTTGCCGCATTATCGCGAAGATTTACAGAACGTCGGATTAGGGGGACAGAAATCCTTTCTTCGTCAGAACGGTGGATTTTCTGTTGCTTCTTTTCGCTGACCGATGAACCGATGTGTATGTAATTATCTCGGATTTCGCCGAAAGGAATTTTGATAAAGAACATATTTTACGATATCCGCATTCGATAAAGATAAGCATTTCTTATATAATTGTATCTTAAAAAAATTTTACACGGGATTCCCCGACGCGCGATAAGAATTGTCGCTCTGGCGTCGCAAACTTTTTCGCAATCTCCACACGAGCGAAGCGGATGCGAGGAGAAGCGTATCGGAAAAGGAAAATCGTCGCTCGTGTCGGAGATGGAACACCCATTGTCGTCGCAGATAAGCGAAGGTTGAGGACTTCGACATCTTCCCTCTCCCCGTTCCCGTCTCGCGCGATAGTCGTGGAGTGACCACCCAGGCGGGATCTCGCGCCTATTCGTGAATGACAAATGCGTCTCTCCGCCCGGTATATCGGGCGCACCGTCTCAGTACCGTTCGAGAAGACGTATAAACGTCGGAACTAAGCGACGACGTGTTCGTCCTACGGAAGAATCTCTCGGGTAGAAACGCGCACGGAGTACGAAAGCTGGGCGGCAAACGCCGAGAGTGAAGTGCACTAGATGATAACGAGGGAAAAAAAATATTTACACTGTTAAACCGCCGATAATTTATAGATCGTAACGCAGACGTTGTCGCGCGCGTTTCCAGTTATGTAAATACGCTCCCACTTAGATAGAGCATAAATATAGCGCGGTGGGTCGTAAAATTCGACGGAAGCGAGAAGAAGGATGCGGAGTCGAGCGTTTATAAGAAGAGGAGGAACGGCGCGGGATGAAGAGAGAAAGAGAGACGAGGATGGAAGCGAGACGCGCGCGCGCGCGGGGAAAGAAGCGGAGAAAGACTCCGCTGTCACTGAGAGAAAGGAAAGAAAGGGTACGCTGTGTGTTGCCGTTTCGGGCCCAGGCAGCCGCGCACTCGCCCACACACTAAGTCGACAAGAAAGAAAAAGATCGGACCGCGATGCGGACGTGGTTCACACCGCGCCGAATGACTGATCCTCTCAGCGGCGCGTCTTTCAATGCGTACGCGAACGAACGAACGTTGATTACCATCGCGGTCGTGCAAAGCGCCACGACACCATCGAGCTCTCTCATCTCCTCTTCCTCTCGTTCTCTCTCTTTCTCTCTTTACACACGCATTGTCGACCGGTGTGTAACACTGTGTGGCATCCTAGAACTGCCAAGTCGATCGAGACGTTTTGCCGATCGATCATTCGTGAGTAAATTTGCCGTCGTTAATATCGAAATACAGATTTTTCGTTGCAGGATGTAACGAAAGTCGCTCGTTTTCCTCGGAAGGATAACGTGAAAGTAAAGACGAAGATCGAAGTTCTATTCTCGAGATAGTAAACGGATGAGAGGGTAAGGTCAGTGTCGCTCAAATTACGCGTCCGATGATAGACGTGTTCGTCTATTTCGACATCTAAAGCGCGAAGGATGAGAAAAGGAGAAGTCTGAAGTAACCACACCGCAGACTCTTCTGAAGTTAAAATAGATGAGCGCTCTGAAAATTTCAACAATTATCTCTTTTGCAATCTAAAAACGCACGAACATGGTACAAGAATGTTCAACTTTCATTGAAAAACTATTTTTTCTGCAAAATATCTTTTTTATCCCTTCACGCGTGTAAATTTAAAATTACCGGATTTCAATTCGTATGCGCACCGAAGTTCGCAACGCGTAAATCGAAAGTCTAATGAGACAAGCAAAGCACCGGGACATCTCGTCCGCTGACACGTCGTTCTCAAACCTGGCGCGAAAAGAGACAGTCAAAGAGACTGCGCTGACGCGTTACAAGACAGCGCTACGCAGAGGCCAAGCGTCAGAGCACTTAACACCGCGCGCAACGTCCACGAGACGCGTGGACGATCGGATCGCCAAGAATCTCATCGATCAGCGAGCGACGAAGTGCCAGTCGATATTTGAGAAGCTAGGCGCGGCCCGACGGAACGCGCGGTGGTATCATTTTCGAAAGAACGCGTCGAGAACAGAATATCGTTCGAGATCAAAGGCGCGCAAAGGGGGTGGATCCGCACGTCCTTTTGGATGCGCGAATTCTCAGCTCATAGAGCCGCGCGCGTAAATTTAGAGAGCGCGAGAGAGCACATTTTCCACAAACGATCTCGTCGTACATCTCCAAATAGACACACCGTCTCGACGAGAGTGCCCATAATATTTAGAAACATTACACGCGGCGAGGGATATGTAGAACATTGAAAATAGAGAAAGGAGATTTTGTCAGGAATAGAAAAAAAAAACAAAAAAAAAACAAAAAAAAGGGACAGAGAGGAAGACGCGAGGTAAATGAAAGTAATCAAATGCACGTTTGCTCTCAAAGCGAACTCTCGGGGGAATAACACATGATTATGACATACAAAAGCGGCGTTTCAGCCGCGAGGTGCCAATAAATTGTCCGAACTCGGACAATTTCGGATTCAGAGCCCGCGGCTCTGTGTGTGTGCGTGTGTGCGCGTGTGCTCACGTCGAGTTTATGTCTCGCTAAAACTATTACGAGGCCAATAGAAACGAAAACGACCGCGGGTGAAGTTCACGGGGACAGAACGAACTCGGCTCCGTGTCGTGCGAACGAAGCGTCGACATGATCGTTTTATTGCTCGCAAATCGAGTGTCTCTCCTCCGATGGTGCTCTTTCTCGTGCGGCAGAAAGTCAAAATCGGAGGGCCGTTCTCGCGCTCGATTTACCAGAATGCATCCGGCGACGTCGCCGTCGAGGCGTCCCTTACGACCACGAAACTCTCCTCACGACAGAGGATCCGATATCTTTCCTCTACCCCTTTCCCTATGTTCCGTCCCGTCCTCTCTTCCCCTTGCGAAGTAGCACCCACGAAAGGGTACTTGGGGGGGGAGTTTGCTGTATGTGTATATATTTACATGAGAATGTGCGCACGTATGTTCGCGCACATGCCGCTCCCGCAGTCGTCCCTCTAATCCTCTAATAGGATTTATACGCGCGAGCTCGATTACCTTCAGTCAAGGATATACCCCCTATTCGCTATATCGGGTCCAACGACGCGTATTTACCGCGGTAATTTCGCGCCTCCACCCACACGACGCTGCCGCGACACGCCGCGAGGTATTAAACGCGCGCTGTATTAAAAGGGAGCTCGTGTGACGATCTCATTTGCAAACGTCAATAAAAAAGAAATAAACAAAGAAATATAAATAACACTTAAAAGAAAATATTGTTACTAATTTTAAGAGAGAAAGAGAGAGATAGGAAGTTAAATGAATCAAACCAAACCGCTTTTTTTTTTAAGAGACTCGATTGTGTGACGCGCGACAAAGTCCTAAAATATTTTTCATTCTTGTGGAAAATTATGTCTCTGCGGGTAAGGAATGTCGCTCCGGCCTACAGAGTACACGTGTAACATTAGACGCGCGAAAACACAAACGACGTTCGAGAAATAAATACGCGCCGGTATTCTCGCAAACGCGTCAGACGGAACTTTATGGAAGTCTTAAGGAGGAACACGCACAGGTTCCGTGCGGCTTTCCGAATGCCGGAATTTACCGCGGTAAAAAGCGAAGAGCGCTCGTGTTCGCAAGAGGCGACGACGACAACGAGGCGATTCGATTCCTCGGCAATAACGATAACATCCGCACGGTGCGGCCATACCGCGAGAGAGAGAGATTCATCTCCGTACGCGACTCACGTAGAGTCGCTCTTCTTTCGCGAGATCGTATATCTAACGCGCGTTGCGCCGCGCGCGCAAAAATCTCCGGGCAAATAGTTTTCTTCGCACCTCACGATTCCCGCTTTATTTCTTTCCCGCGATCCCGAGTCCTCTCATGTGAATCGCATGTCGACATTTCGGTCGGTTTCTCGCGGGAGGATTCGACGATCGCACGGGTTTTGCATGCGAGTCTCGACCGGACGACGCGAAGATTGTTTTCGTTCCCGCCGACGCGACATTGGCAGAGAGGCAGCAACGGCATCGAACACGCATTCCGCGGAATGTATCTTTTCCCCGTGAGTGTTTGGATGCTGAGAACGATGGGAAAAGAAGAGAGAAGGAGACGAGGGTGGGTTGCCGAGAGATGTCTCGATTTCTTCTCTTTTTTCTCGACCGAAAGACGCTCGCTCTCTCGCGAATAAACGCGATCGCTTCTCTTATTTGGCGGCTGGACTGAAGCCGACCGTTCGGAAAGGATCGAGGGATAAGAGAAAGAGAGAAAGAAAGAAAAGGAGGAGGAGGAGATGAAGAAAGCGAAAGGAGAGACTAAAGAACTTGGAATTGGCGCGACCAAAGCGAAAGAGAAAGAGAGAAGATTCGCTTGCCGTAAACGCACGATAGAGAAAGAGGGAGAAAGGATTCTCCGCACCTTCCTCCTCTTCCTTTCATGCGAGCCGGCCCGTTAATCCTCCACGGATCCCGCCAGGATCCCACGGAGATGCACCGAGGGAATTTGCATACAAGATCTTCTGGCATCTCCTCCACGGTTGCCTCGTCGTCCTCCCGCGCCTCTCCACGTCCTTCTCTCACCTCACCTCCCCCTCCCCCACCCCGCCCATCTTCCTCACTTCTCTGTAGTGTATCTCGCGCTCCTCCTTCTCTTCCTCCTCGTTTCTCGACGCCATCGCGACCCGCTTATGCACCGATCGCTCGCCTCCTCCTCCTTCCTATTTGGATTCTCTTCTTGGACAAGCATCGGCCCTCCGATCGCTTTGAAAGTCGCGAGGAACTTTGCTCGGCGGTCCGTCAGGCTTCGAGAGGCACAAACCGATCGCATTCTCCGCGCGGAACAATGGAGACGGGGCCTTCCTCTTCGAGTCGCCGACGGAAACTATCTTGAATACGAGGTTCGCGATGACCTTGACGACCGAGTGTGATGGCACGGGGAGGATCTCGGCTGGCGACCTGATTCGGCGAAACAAGTGCGCGGAAAACTGCCTCTCCCGTAGTTACGGACATTAATTCGGCCGACGGACTCGGCGAATTAGCATCGTCACCCTGTAATCGCGAGCGCGCGTGCGATAAATTTGCAAGTATATTACGCCAGTGCCGATATGAATATTAAATGCCGTCCACGGAATAGAATTAAAGAGCATTTTTGCTTCCCGGAATTTGAATGCCAAATACACGGTAATGATATGTTGCGCGCGAAGCAGCGTCCTCGCGCGATGCATTATTAATGCATCCGAATCTCTTTTTTCCCCCTTTCTCTCCTTCAGCGTTTCTATTTTTCCCCTCGCCACGATTTTCCGAATGAACATCAGACACGCGCGTCCACCTCGACAAATCGCGAGCGTCCGCCGCGTTCCGTAATCCCGTAGGAAAACTCATTCGATCCGATAACCCCGAAGAATTTGACGTGGGGCTTCATCCCCCTCGCGTCCTGTCCCTCCCCCGTTACCCATCAGAGTTAATCCGAGCCATATACGCGAGCGATTACCGTTAATTATATTTTCCTGGTGGGTTCTCTCACGCGCGGGGCGTGCGTTTGCGCGCACATATCTACTCGGGTTTCTCTCCCCCGGGTTTTCACACAGAAACAAACGTGCCGCGTGCTCTCGCCCGGGCGTCGCGGCGTGGGTGTGCACGCGTGTTTTCGTGGATGACGAAGAAGGGAGGCCTCACCGCGCCGTGGGAAGGGCGCGGGCGAAACGGCTACCCTTCTCCCTTCGCTCGACGATGTTCCTCCCTTAGCGTTAATACGTCGGCTACGCCGGGCGAAGGGCAGGATTAAATTGGCACCAATTACCAGCAAAACACCCTCCACGTACTTTCTCTTTTCCCCCTGTTCTTCCAGCGCTCGCACCCGCTCGAGAAACGCGACCCACCCTCTTGACGCCCGTTCATCCCAAAGAAAAAGAGAAGTCCGCCCCTCGGTTGCCGCAACGATATTACATTATGAAAATATACATCCACAGCTGACGTAGCTGGTCGCGAGATAATTATATCGTCGTATTCGCAGGACGACGACGTTCTTGAAAAAAAGAAATCGATACAGATGAATATTAAATTCTCGATTACGTGCGAAAGTTCTGAAGCTTTTTCTGTCTCTGTAGAGTGCTAATTTAAATATTATTAAAGAGAAAAAGACATTAATATCTTCTGTATTAATGCGATATAAGTTTTTCACACGCGTATGTACGTGTGTGTTACACATCACGAAGTAAGATATAATTGTCGCGTCTTTGTCATTATTACACTCTTCAGTTTTATGTTATTTCTTTCTCCAAAATCACCGTAATTCAAATTGCTCGCCGAGAAACACCGAGAATTGTCGCACCCGGTAATTTTCCGCGACCGATGGGATTGTAACGGCGACCGATCCACCTCCGCCCGCTCTCGCATATATATATATATACATATGAAGAAAACGAACGTGCGACGTCGTACGTCGCGCGACGCTCAGAGACGAAGACGAGGACAACGATGACGACGACAAACGACACGATGAAGACGGCGCGGCATTTGTGCACACACAAATGGGCGGTTCTAAGGCGAGGAATACCGCGTCGTGCTGCAATTGGTCGGCCTAGTCGTTACACTTATCACATCATTCGCGAGCGATGTGCCGAGAACGTGCGTACGTGCGTGCGTTTCGCGCGTGTGTGTGTGCGCACCTTGAGAAACCACGCACCATCTCTCTGTCTCACAGGTCGTGGGTGTGGGAACCGTTGTCGTCGGTAACCCCGTGTATGTGTGTGTGTGTGTATGCTCGCGCGTGTATTTGCGTGTATCGCGAGCGAGACGCCATTTGCGGAGCAATTTCGCGGATGCGCGAGTTGCAGCGAAGATTTCGCGATTTTTCCTTCGCGGCGTTTGCGGTCAGACGACACGAAAATATCCCGACAAGACTCAAGAATTAAGCGTTTGCGGATACCGCCAAGTGGAACGAGGAGCGCCGACGTCGCCGGATGAACGCACGCTTTATGGTAATAGCGCCGAGCTAATTAGACGCGATCGATGTGAACACGGACTCGTCGTCTTCGCCCTTGCATGCCGCTTCGGCTTCGAAGCGAATTTATGCAATGCGGTTACTTGAAAGGTCTTCCTGCTGCCGACGATACCGCTTCGTCTAACTAATCACATCGATCCTGCTCAACTGTCTCCAATTGCGTCGCTGAAGATTTAATCGGGGATAGATATTGTATTCTAAAACCCGACACACTACACATTCACGATGTCTTTAATTGTTCTTATATTTTCCGTACGTTGAAAAAAAAGATAATTTTTCAATTTGTCATATTTTTCTCTCTCAACAAATAAACAATATTTAAGACAAGAGACACATTTCAGGAGAATTTTAATTTAACTTGTTTCTTAACTCGGTGCGCGATGTCGCGATTCGCATCATCGGCCAAACCGAGTGCTTGGAATATCGCATTACGACGTGCATATATTCGTTTCGAGACGGAAGGTGCTGGAGGAGGAAGAGAGAAAGAGAAAAAGAGAGGATAATTTATTATGCTGTCAGTATGTCGCTCACAATGACCGCCTCCTCGATTTTAGTGACACGGCGATTATCGTAGCGGCCGATCTCGACCGATCATCGTTAGCATGAATAACGTGACAATGGTAATCCCTTTCGTGAAAGTGCTAACGGCCATACGTGCTTCGACACCAGATGCCGTCTCGGGCATGTAGAAGAGATCGTCACCGCAAGAGGGACGTCGCGAGGATGAAGAGAAGAGGCGGAGGAGGAGGAGGAGGCGGAAGAGGAGGAAGCGGAGGACATTCACCACGAAGAAGCAGGCGGAGAAGATTCGACACGTGGCGCGTATGCGCTCGTCACCCGACGGGAATCGCTTCTAAAAATATTTACTGACGCGAGAGAGAGAGTGAGAAGAGAGAAAAAGAGAAAAAAAATAAGAGGAAGAGAATAGGGGAACGCGAGAGAGCTCTCGCGCCCGGCGGTTTTAATTTGGCCATCGGAACGCGACGATACGCGCGTCGAGACGCGACGCCGGGCGCCGCGATCTTTTGGGGTGATTTTGCGCGAGCGAAACGCTACCACAAGAAAGCGAACAACTTTATTTCTGGAGCGCGCGGAGTTTCCGTCGCGACAGCGCGAAACACGCTAATCCGAGACGCTTTCCCTCGCTAAACTTCTTCGCTTCTCTCAATTTATCGCAACGGAGACGCGGTTTATTCTATCGTTTGCAAATTGCGCGACGCGCTTTCGCGCTTATTTCGTGATCGCGATTGCTCGCTATCGCTCGCTTGTGTGTATCAATTTTCAATAGCGCGATTCGAACTAGCGCGGCTAACTCTTTTGAACGGGATACAAGCGCTAAAAATAGAAACACCATTGACGCAATCGCTAATAACGGCCGCACTCGAGGAGAGACGAGACGAATAAATGTCCATAATGCTTACGCGAATGATGATAACTTCTAGTGCTCTCGCAACACGCTCTCGTGTGCGAAGAAAAAAAACGACGACGGTGAGTTTAACGGCGAAATAAGCGACACAATCCCTGTGGTCGTACACGGATGTCGTTTCTCGGAGAATGCGTTGCCAACGTGTTCCCGAGGGGGTGAGAGAGGAGGCAGCAGCCGGCGAAATATTCTTGAAGCACTTTCCAAGGGTTGATCGCGGTCGACGGGGGTTTTCGCTGGAGACGACGAGCACGCCGTGAAGAGATGTGCTTGCTGGCGTAGCGTGGCGGGGGTGGCTGTTCCCGGGGAGGGAAAGTGGCCCCGTTTACAAGTTTTACTGCAGTTTTGCGGCTCGGAACTGCGAGCGCGTAACGGTCGGCAATTGAATTTAAATATTCAATTATGCGATGTGTAAATGAAATAGAAGTCTTATGCAAATGGCTACACGCCGCGAGGGTTGTTGCAAATTTAAAGGGTTAAATATTTATTAGCCGAGGGTTAACCGAGATTTATGGGACGAAGCCTCCTCTTCCTTTTCGCTCCCTCACCGACGTTCGGTGGCACCTCCGGGAATTGCGCGATTAGAATCCAAGTATGTCCGCGCTATAACTATGACAATTATAATTAGTGCGTCCTTGTCGCGGAGCGTGACTTAAATCTAATGTTCGAGTACGTTCACCGCTGGTAGCGAACTTTGGATTGTGTCCTGTGTTATAAGAAAAGTTATAATTAAAAAAATCACTGTACCAAGAATTCGCTGTTTCACATGCACAATCGTATGTTTTTTTAAATTGTTTTTACAGAAAAACATTAGTATTAGTTTTGATAAATATGAGATGTTAAATATGTTGTTAAATATACTTTTTTTTAAACTATTAAAATATTCTGTTTTTTTTTTCAATATCTTCTATTTTAAATGATAATACGCTACATGAAAATTTGTTCATGTACTAAAATTATTGTATGATAATGCACACACAAATAATCTATACGGAAGGGTGTGCGAAGGGATCAAAGGAGCTTTTTGGTTTGACGAACACGAGAGAACGTGAGATGCTTAAATAAAACAGAAACCAGTACTTTTTTTTTAACTCAACAAGGCTAACATTTATTTATAATGAAAATACGTTGATCGAGACAATAGTTTAAACAAGTATATCATTAGTTTAGATAATATATATTATCACTATACATATGCTAATCGTATACAATGTTCGGGTTTCGAAGTTTTTTTTTTTTTTCAGTTTCTTAAGTCTAAAAGAGTTGTAAATTGTAAACACACATACATGCACAATGTCTGGCTTCGGAAAGTAGTTCTCTCAACTGCGCGTGAAATGCACGTGCTGCACGTTAAACACAGCGGTATCGGCTACTTTGTCGGGTGTTTCACAAATTAAGTTCAAATATACATAGAGATTTAAGAACGACACAATATATGTATACAATTTAGCTTAAAATTTATATACAAATTTAAAATTTTTATATATATACAATTGTTAAAAATAATTTAAAACAAATTATTTTAAAATTGTAATTTTAATTCGTCGCGCCGTCTCCGTCTGTGTCAACCGCGCGCACACGTCCCGTGAACATTGTAACAATTACAAAAATAACACGAAACAAAACCGTGTAACCGTCTTACGTGTGTTCTTTTTCAACAAACACGTGCGTCTGCGACTTTGCTCAGCGAGACATAAAAGAGGGTTTGCTTTATGCAAACTTTTGATAAAAGACCCTTTTTCATAGCTCGCGCTCCCGCGTCGGGTTTAATAAAACAATTCGTCGAATGTCGTGCGAGACGCGAAATCTAATCGTCTCGCACGAGCATTCTTCGTCGGTCCACGAAGAGAATATCTCGCAAAGTCGCGGAACACACACGAGGAGGAACAAAATGCAACGTATAAAAAGTGCATCATAAAATTTAAAAAGAACAAAACGCGACAAAACCACATCACATTGTTCTCGCGGTCAGTTGTATACTCCAACTGTTGCAAACAAAAGTCGCGTAAAGAAAGAAGCGTAATTTAATTTGAACAGACAGAGGGAGACAAAAATGCATCATCTTTTTTTTTTGTTTTTGATTACGTGGTAACAATGTCTACGCTTGAGCACTAAAAAATATTGAATACTCCACGCGCCCGAGTGGAGCAATTAGGTTATTACTAAACCGATCTTCTTTGATTAATATTTAAGTAAGTACAGTCTCGCGCGCGCGGGCACGAATGCGCGTACGCTGCAACTTATGGCACTAAGTATTCACGTTATTCATTTTTCTTCGCGTTCTTTAGTTCTTATAATCTGTCATTATCTCGCGAAGTTAGTTAGTCTTCTTTATGCCAAACGCAGTCAACAATCGAAAAGACATTCATGTGCAATTGGCCGTCAAGAATCGGTCATTTAAGCACGATGATGAAAGAAAGCCGATTTTCCACGATTTAAAATTTACGAGTAGTACTCTAGTAATGGATATTGAGTTATATAAATATATTAGCCTTCTTATTTTAATAAAACAAAAAAACAATGTTCACGTGCGTATAAACGTGTTTGTAATAAATATTTAAAATATTATTTTTTAAATTCATTTATATTAATTTCTGATTTTCAGAAACAGTGAATCTACTGCGCAAAAATAATCGATTCTTGTAAGGATATAAACATACTTTTCTTTTCCAGATATCGTAGTGTTTTTTTTTTTTTTTTTTTTTTTTGTAGTTTGTTCTCTTCTCTTTTCCTTTTTTCTGTTTAACACCTAACGAAAGCCGAGAGGCTCGCAAAACCCCTCTCGGCCCTAGGTTCGGCACTCGTAACTAGGGTTCCGATCGACCGGTGCCGAGACCCACCTTCCAATCACCGTACACACCCTTGCATTCTCTCACAACTGTTGTTACTGTTGTTCACGACGAACTACGACAGCGACCTTCTCAACGAGAAGATCACTATCGCGCGCTCAGTCGGCGTGTTCCCGAGAAGTCGTCTTCTCCAATCTAATGCCCTGTGTATTGCAAAGAATGCCGTGTAGAATAAAAAAAAAATTCATGTTTACTTCCTTCTAAATTCACTCACGCATGTATCATAAGACATGTTGACTGAATACGTGTAACCTCGCATGTGTTTCGTAAAGAATTTACAAGAATAAAAGAAACATATATGATGATACATGTACGTACATCGTGTGTGTATTTATGTATCATCCATATATGCGTGTATAGACACACACATGTACAGGTATTCACATATTCACATATGTACATATTTCGGACGGATCACATAACTTGATATTAGCAAACTTTTTTTCACGATATCACATTTAATATGATGCCATCGCATTAATATGTGTTAAGACAGTGAAGAATTTTTTTTTGCATAGATTTTTTGATAAACGGGGCACCAGCAGGAGAATTCGACTCCTCTTTCTATCTTTCTTCAAAGATTCTTTCATATATTGTTCTCTTTTTTTGATTTTTTTTTCTTTGATTTTTTTCTCATCACAAAATACACAAGGGTTAAGTACGGGGGATTGGGGATGGACCTCGCGCGCCCTGCCGATCAGGACTTGTACCTCACACAACTCCCTAGTTACGAGTACCGAAACCTAGTCACAAGCTAACAGGACATAATCGCGCACATTAATTAGCATCTTCGCTCTCGAGTTCGTCGCAT
>QVNV01016686.1:0-41658 GCA_014825455.1 Pseudomyrmex pallidus | reverse complement strand
TTTTGTAAATGTGTTACCTAGACATGGTTTAAATTTTCTCGATCTTCATGAAAATGAACTTATATCTTTACAATTATATGAAAAAGGACAAGATATATATTCATTGATCTTAGATAGCAATAGGATAGAATATATAACGTGGCAATCTAATGGATTGGATCTTATTGGCATGAAATCTTTAAAATATCTTTCCGTTTCCAATAATCACATTAACGATATCCAGTCAAATGCTTTCATAGATACGAACAGATTGGAATTTTTGAATCTGTCCAGAAATGTTATAAAGACTCTGAATCAATACACGTTCACGAACTTGAATAATCTGCAGACAGTTGATCTGAGTTTCAATAAGATCGAAAATATACCTCAATTCTCAAATGAACTAAACATCAGTACTTTCTTTTTACACTACAACAAAATACACAAAATTACTCCAAACGCTTTCATTCAATATCCGATGTTAAAGAAATTGTTTCTGGAAGGAAATGATATAGAATGGATTGATACTAAAGCGTTCGCTCAGCTTTCTATGCTAGAGGAATTGAATCTGTCGAACAACAATTTGACTTCTTTGTCAGAAGGATGGTCTGAATCTTTGATATCTTTGAAATACTTGAATTTGAGCGGAAATAATTTTATTTCGCTGGAATCATTGTCTTTATCAAATACAATACCATTGACAGAACTGTATCTCATGAAAAATCCGTTAAAACATTTAAACATTAGATACTTTGATAATTTGCCACAAAATCTTACTGTACATTTATTAGATTAAAAAATAAATTTGATATACTACTCGAACTATACAAAAACATAAATCCTTATTGTTAGTTAAAAATATGTTACCACTAAATAATTATTAAATAAGAAATAATTGTTATGTAATTTAACTGACAAATGTTTGTAGTAAAATGAAGAAGAACCAAAATGTAATGGTCAAAACGTTTGTAGTTATTAAAAAATAAAAGAAAGTATTTTGTACACATTATCAATTATGTTCGACTTCTGAAGAATGTTTTATACCATACATTGTATTAATAATATTAATGTTTTACTAATACAAACTTCAAAGTGTACTTTTATAAAGTCTATATTATTAATCACAAAGTGTACTTTTATAATGTCTATATTATTATAATCACATTATTATATAACTATTATAAAAAATACAATATTATTAATATCTTTATAGCATTCAAGAACTCCTCTTTTATTTTGTTAAGATTAAACATTTATGTTATACTTATTTGATGAAGAATATACGTAACTAATAATATATTTTATATAATCTTGAGCGATAGCATTATGTGCAATAAAGCATTTTCTGTTTGATATACTGTGCTAATATATACTGTACATATAAATATATAAAGCGCATTAAATCATCATCAAAACACAGAATTGCGACATTTCCAGTTTCATTGACTCCGACAAATAATTGTGCGCCGAGTGAGATTCAAGTTTTATATATAATTGGCGAGATTATCTATCCGTTCGTTTTCACGCGAGGCAGATTAGTTTGCGACGTGAGAGTCGCGGCATAATTCCGTGACTGAACATTTCAGATACCTGATTTGGTGAGGTTTCTCACAGAAATGATTACATCTCGCTCCGCGCGACGTTTATTGCTGTATACTATTATTACGTGGTTCAATTTCAAAACGGAAATGCCACCACTTGAACAGCTTGATAATGAGTGTGAACTGGATGCGAATATTTGTTTTATTCCCGATCTGGTTTTATTTTTCGTTGTTTTACTTTGCAAAAAATGATTTGTGCATCGTATTACATATGTTGAGACTGCAGTAAATAGAAATTTGCAACTGTATAATCATAATATTTACAGCTGTGCATGTGTGTTTTTGTAAGAAGCAACTCAAAATATATTCGTGATTATAAAATTAGATTCCAGCGCGAACAAATTTATTTACTGCGTCACATCATAAACACTTTTATTTTTTGAGGATAGTATTTAGCTGCGATTTTGCGACGCGTTTGATTTGGACACTTGCCTAAAACATAACCGCAGATATTAATGATGATTTAACGTCCAAACAGGTGTGTAAATACAGATACACGTAACTCGAATAAAACTGAGTTTATCCTAAACCTTTAACGTTCTTCTTTGACCAATACGATAATAAAATTAGATACTAAAACTAATATATTTTCTGGTATAACGATTTTTATTTTAACCGGGAATGCGATATGTATTAGTAAAAATGTCACGAATAATAAAATTCGTTAAATATTGTACAGTGTACTTATCTCATACTTTGTTTTCTATTCGAATAAAAAAGGAATATTAAAAAAGACATTTTTACGTATAGAAAAATATATTTATTTTACAGTGACGTGTTTCTTCCCTCTTCACATGAACAAGAAAAGTAGATTTTACTTTTCAAAAGTAATCATAACAACGTTTCCGCATTTTCCGCGTAGAAGCGTCAATGTATACAAGTATTGCGAAAGTAAAGTTTGACACAGCAGAACATCACGATTTATTTTTGGTTATTGAAAAATTGTCAGATCTCTGTGACGCAATCGATTGACGACGCGCTAGACGCGCGAGAAAAGTAGCGCCTTGCGCACTTGAACGTGGTGCGCTACTTTGCGCACGTGGTAATATCGTTCAGGCGTCGTGCATGCACTCGGGCGTAAAAGAGAACACGCAGTATTTATATGTAAAACACTTGATAATTTGGCGCGTGTAATTTATATAATTGCCGAGTCATCTCTTGGTACTTTCACGCGTAAACTTTCAGAACGAAATCTCGGTGTGATATTCAACGTGCGATATATAGGAAATCATAACTTTCCTCTCTCGCGACGTAATCAATGATTAGAGATAATCGCATGAGAATTTTGCACGTGTACTCATTTTACCGTGACGAAGAAATTTGCATCGCTACTTTATTCGCGCGCGCGCGCGCGAACGAAGATTGTTCCGATTTATCGAGGCACTTGGAGATATTCATTTTCACTGCTTCTATCGTCGATTGAATGCGTGTTGGAAACGCTGTTGATCTTCACCTTGCATGATGAAAGCAGCCGACCGTCAGCGAATGATACCGCGGATGATAGTAAACGTCCAATTTTCCGCTCGACCGTAGTTTAGCGTAATTTGTAGAAGCGCGTGCTGAAGAAGAAGGCGATGATGATGAAGAAGGAACACGCTCTCTCCTGGCGGGCGTTACCAATTGCGCGGCGAGCCCCGGCCTTCGAGTGCCCGTCTTCATTATCAGCCCGGCCTGCCTGCCTCTTAATCGTCCCCGCCCGTCATGACTTCCATGAACTCTGAAAGCGCGCACAGCAAGCGTTAGTGTAATCAAGCGGCGCCTCGTGTTTCCCGCGAGCTGCGAACTTGGCGAACCACCCAAGACGAGGGATTTATTGAATGTTTGATCGACTTTGCCGTGCGCTTAAGCCGACGCTGACATTGACGTGCGCAAAACGAATTTTCTTGGCTCCGAGCAACGTAACTCGAGAGAGTGAGCAGATTTTATTATAAATGAACTACTTGGCTTTTCCGAAGCTTGTGTCACGTGTTATCTTATCGCGAAAATTACGCTTGTTAGATGCAGCCAGCGGAATATGTCAAACGTATTATTTGAAATATCACTGGGTTATTGCTAGCACGTTCGCTAGCACATTCCCTGCGCACGTGCCGTAATGTTCAACGGTTACTTTGGCACGGGGGCATTTCTATAACGTCAAAACCGCGTTAAATCTCTTCTTCTTGCACTTTAATATTGACTCTATAAATTTAAATTAAATTTAGTACTTTTCTTGTGCTATTTTTTATTCAAGATCTTAAAATATTGAAAAAAAAAAACTTAGAAACTATTTTGCTTTGCTAGTAACAGCTAAATGGCTGTTTCGTGCAAGTTTATATTATTTATCGGAAGTTATATTATTATTTACGTAAGTTATCGGAAATTGTCAAGAGTATCATCGCGAGTTGATAAAAACGTCAGGAACTTAATAAAAAAGAAGTACCGTCAAAGTCAAGCGTCCCTGAGCCATCCGCGTCGATTTCCTCGATCATCAGATCGAGTTCCTCTGGCGACAGCTTGTCATCGAGTTCGTGAAGAATATCACGGAAGACGTCGGTGGTTATGTAGCCGTTGCCTTCTTTGTCGTACAATCGGAATGCTTCGCGTAATTCTTGCTGCATCGCTTCCGTGTCTTCCTCTACCAAGAATCTAGCAGCCAACGTGCAGAACTCCTCGAACTCGAGCTCACCAGAGCCTGTTGTTACAGAAAATACACGGGAACGTAGCGAGGTTTAGAGAACGTCAAGAGCGTTTAGCATGAGATCAAATTGGAGAATTTTATTTACCATCTTCGTCTACTTCACTGATAATGTCCTGCAACGCCTTTTCACTAAGCTCGTACCCCAACATGGCTAATATCGTTCCTACCATGTTGGTGCCGATGCTGCCTTTTTTCTCATGATCGAAAGCGTCGAAAGCTTTCTTCAGCACTATTTAGAAAATTCCAATTAATGTTGTACTTTCAATAATATTTCTAACACGACATAAATTATAGAAAGAGCACTTACGAGCAATTTGGTCCTTAGGTAAGTCTTCCTAAAATTATATAACACGTTATTATTCGTCACTATTCGAACTATCAATTAAAAGTTAAATTTTTTTTATATTAAAAAGAAATAAATGTGTGTGAGATATAAAAAATATTTTTACGTGTGTGACACACTAAATAATTGCTTCTGCATATTTGGTAACGTGAAAAGTAAGTAGTTAAGTACATTTTTAGATGTTGTACAAGTTTTACATTTATTTATAAAATTATCGAAATTTTATTAAAGTTTGAGATGTTGAAATCTTATTTTCACGCTTTTTCCAAAAAACATTGCGACTTGACAAAATAATTCTCGGACTAATTGAAATCTGTAAGACTTGCCATGGCGATGTGTTAACTCTATACACGCGCTTCTTGCGGTACTTTAGGCTCGGCGGTTTATCCGGGTATGCACCAGATTCTGGCCGTGGACTTCTGTTTTAAGTGGATGATTTTCTGGCACGTGATTGACCGGGTACATCTCCGAGTCTAGCGGTTTTCAAATTCATCGAGGACGCTCTCCCCACTCTATTTCCATAGACGTGCTTTAATTGTGCAGAACTTATGTAGCAACGCATTTAATTTCGAAAATCACCCATGCCTTTCCCAGTCACACGTTCGATTTGTCAACGGTTTCGCTAAAAGTGCCAAATATTCTGACGTTCTTACATGCAGATTTAATGCAAGCATATTGCACACTATTCGTCTTGAAGCGAGTAATTATCTTTGATGTGAATCATGTACAACATCCAGATATATGCAATCTCACGCATCAGTTTATATTAAAATGTATATTAAAAAAATGTACACGTAGTACAATATATGTATATATATAGTTAATTTTTTTATTAAATAATTACAAACGTATGTAATTATTTTTTTAATTATTTTCAAAAAGTTAGTGCTTTATAATATTATTGTTGATACACCTATTGTTGTATAAACATATATATTACACATGTAATACAATATTACACAATAGTATTGAGATCTTTTATGCACCATTATGTATCACTATCTGTTCAAATTCTATAACTCTGGCGAAAAATTAGTTACACTATCTATTAAAACGTTTTCTCTCAAATTAATCTCTTCTAACATTATGGCCGCAAGTGTTATATTAAAACGTGTAATCTTTGACGCCTCTATGAACGTCTATAGCAATAAAGTCGTCTCGTGTCAGTCAACCGGATCGCCACATAAATATCTAATGATTGAGAGCTTGCGCCACCGTAATCGGGACCTCACAAGAGGTTCATTGTGAAATTTCGCGATGTCCCGGAACGGCAAAATTTACGAGCGACACGATGTTCGGCCAGTTGCACAGACGCAACAATAGACAAAATTGGCTAGCTGCCGAAAAATTCATGGGTGAGACTGACCCAAGACGATTCTATGAAATAACCGTGCGCACACTTTATTCTTAGTTTGCTAATTATAAGCTCGTAAACCCTCGGTGGCTGCTATTATATTTAGGTGATTTTATCGTTCATTCCGAAATACAGCCGTTTGCTATCGCGTGTATTGTCGAATGTCTTTGAGACACGCCTCTGCTATTCTTCTACGACGAAAGTTCACAATAGGTTACACTAGTGTTACAGAATTGAGCGTGTAACATCCGGAGCTGATGCGTGCAAAGCACGTGTTGTCGATGCTGCCAAACCGCACGCATTCACGAGTGCGTTCCAAATGCAACTTGTTGTATTTGATGACAGGTACAAATATAAATTCTCTCTACGATACAGTGAAGAATTACGGAAAATTGCAACAGTTCGCTCATGTCCTTTTAATAATAGAAAATTTAGATAGTACATAGTTTAGGTTTACGTAGAGAGCATTTCTTTTTTTAGACAACTAACAATATACCTGTTGAATTTATATGTTTTATTTTATATAAGAACAATTTTTTTTGCAAATTAATTTATCAAAATCTAATGGATAATGTGAGAAATTATATGTTATTATTATATATTTCTGTTAATTTAGATTATTAATACTAGTTTTATATAAAAGTTTAATTACTTCAGCTTCTGTTAAATATATAATGAGAAAACTTACTACAAATTAGAAAGTTAAATATTAGTATATTTAGTATAAAGTAATATTAGTCTATTTAATTATATAACATATAACTTGCGATGTGGGTTTAAAATATAGAAAGATAAAAACAAAATAAGAACATTCCAGTACATTTAAAATCAATAGAATAAATGTATTTTTCTCTGCGATTTTTTTTTGTGATTTATTAATTCATATATAATACTTTGACATTATTGATTTTCATCTTATTTCGCTTGATATAATATTTTTATCTCTTTTTTTTGTAATATTTTTTTCTCTTCTTAAAAATATACATAGTATTTTTTCTTAAACGTATAGACACATAAAAATTATACAGGCGAAATATAAAATTATATAAAATTTCGATATTTGAGTGTATTACAATTTACATTTGGAAATATAGTGTTTATATTTTATATTTCAAAATAATGATAATAAGCTATTTGTTTTTATCCTGACAAGTATCTATAAATTTCACAATACTAAAATTTGTTATCATTTATATTATCTTATTTATATTATCTTTTTATTTCGAGGTTTCTCGAAGATTTTCTTCACAATAATATTTAGCATTGTGAGTGTACTGTTTTCTAAGCACATTATTTCATTATATTTAAAAAATCTTTTAAAATTTATTATTTTCAAACTTGTCACTACCGCAATTTTTGAAGGAATTTTCTTATGTGATAAATGAGCGAACTTAATACTCTGCTAGCGTTAGGTATAACTTCGAAAGGTGATTCGGCGCGCTCTCTCTCTCTCTCTTTCTCTCTTTGCACAGACAAACTCGTTGTTCGATACGTGGGCGATAGACACGGGACATCCTAGCGGTGCCAAAGTCATAACTTATCCTGTCATGACCTCCATGAATTCTGTAACGTAAACGCAGGGGTTAGTCGGGTATGTATAGGTGAAGACTAAGTGGATTAGCACCTGTGCGCACTACACAAGATTTCTCACCATCGAAATCGAGCGTGCCAGATCCGTCAGTGTCCACCTCCTCTATGATCATGTCGAGTTCCTCCGGAGATAGAGCGTCGTCCAGTTCATGAAGGATGTCTCTGAACACATCTGTAGTAATGTACCCATTGCCTTCCTTGTCGTACAATCGGAATGCTTCTCGTAACTCCTGCTGTATCGCTTCGGTATCGGTTTCCTCCTCGAGGAAGCGGGACGCCAACTTGCAGAACTCCTCGAACTTTAATTTGCCGGTTCCTGTAGGTATTGTTACGTGCGATATTCGCGATTAATTCCGTATTGCAACGCTTCTTCTGCCGCACATTCAAATTTCTTTTTTATTATTTTTGTTTACGTTAAAAGACTATTGCTTGTGTTTAAATTATGTTCTTAATTAAATGTAAAGTGCAGGAAATCTCTGGCGGATATGATTAAAATAGTTTTGTAATATAAAAAACTCAGATGTGGAAATGTTATATAATATTTTGACTATGTATAACTATTGTTACATTTAAAAAAATACTATTACCTTCCGTGTCAATTTCCCATATAATTTCTGCGAGTTCCGATTCTGAGACTTCATGACCGAGCATTCCCAAAATTGTACCGACCATGTCCGTGCTAATGCATCCTTTCTTGTCGTGATCGAACGCGTCGAATGCCATTTGCAGATCTGTTCGGAACAATAATTCCGTATAGTTTTCACATATCGTTTACGCGAGATCGATAAAGTGTTCATTAATATCGAAAGATGTTGAAATTAAAAAATCGGAAAACTTACGAGATAGTTGATCTTTGCTAAGCTGAATTTCATCCTACAATCGAGTTGAACATTATTAATATCAAATTTAAACTCTATTTGTAATTTATAAACTTACGTAAAAAATATCATAAAGAACTTTTCACAATTTGTTATAGAATTAATTTGGATAATCTACGACTATTCACGGTAAAAGTTCACACGCGCAATAAATACCATGTCTTTTAAGTTCGCTGTTTTTTCTTATTCGTCGAAAACTAATCACAATCTCGGATGATTACGAGTTTCTTTCAGATGCGGCTGACTTACTGCACCGTCGAAAAAGTCATACTGAGCCGCACTAAACTAATTAGCGGTGTACAATAGTTAAAAATACACACGTACGATCGGTGTCAATAGATCATCGCCAATCGAACGTGTCGAATTAAACTCGCTATAAAAAGATTCTAAATTCGAAACAGCTTTCATGGCTGATTCTTTGCGAAATAATTCACGAGTTGACGCAATCGAGTGAAGTTTTAAAAGTGTCTTACGCGAATTTATCAATGTAAAAATATTGTTATTGCGCTGGACATTTTGTAAAGATAAAACTTTATATTTCTTGTATTAAGATAGTTCTCATTTCCTTTCTTTCAACAATGCTTTTGAATTGCCAGTTACGATATAATGCAATTTAATTCGTTTTCAGAGATGAGCGTGACATAATGTAAGGAAGGATTTGTAACACATTTGTTATATTATCTTTACATGACGTCGATGATCTCTATAGCAAACCCACACATGGCAAAACTATTCGCGAACATGAGAGTGATTACATATATCGAACATATAGCGGTTTGGTACTGTCATTGCATCCTTTTAGAGGATTGCAGTGGGTTACACAGACATGTTGTACGTGAAAAAAAAATCATCTGGCAACTACCTTTAACCTCGATATATGTATGTTACTTCTCTAGAGAGCCAATCAGATAAAGCTTCGACGTTAAATCGAACTACTGACCTAACGGCTAAAAATAATTCTGGGTAAGGGGAATCGCTTCATTACCATAATAAACGACTCATTGCGGATTACTAAGTTTAGGGTGCGCCGACTTCCGTCGATCGTTCTGTTTTCGTTGTGCTCATTCATATACGTGTTCGGTCGAGCAAACATTTATCGAAAAATATTTTTTCGCTTTTTATATCTTACTTTTGATTTATTCGGGTCGTTCCACAAAGTATCTTTGAAACAGTGAGGGAAGATATGTATGATTTTGTTATATTACAAAAAGATAGTAAATTATTACGTATACACACATACAACTATTATAGTAACTTGTAAATTATATTTAATTATGAATATATTTTAATTATAGTTTCCGATCCCCGAGCAAATATTTGCTAGATTTAAAGTACGCGCGAAGTTTTCTTTTTAACTGTGAAGAAATAAAATTTGAAGTAAGATAATTATTTATAATAATAATACAAATTAATTTTGCAAGATCTTATGTGTGCGCATACAAATTTTCTCAGTTTTTACTGAGTTTGTTTTTTTGTTTTCTCTTGATTTTGATTTACTCTTGTAGAAAATCGCACAATTGCTATTCGTGATAATTCATCGTGAGAATTTCTCGGTAGCTGACATTGACCCACGTGACTTTGGCTGGTAGCCAAACTCAGTCAGATCTAAAACAAGGAGAGAATTTCTGACTCTTATCCATAAACTAGCATTTATACAAATTAAATTTGTGTAAATGTGGTAAAAACACTCTTTTATAAAATCATGTTTAAAATCTTTATTCGAATCTTGCTCTCGATACATGTTTGTAATTATTCTGATTACAATCTAAGATTTGCAAATATACAAGGTGGGACAATCTTGCGCGTCGTGTCGTCATGGGATGTACGTGTAAATTTAAATAATGTCATCGCCGAATCCGTGTTCGTTCGAGTAGGCCACTGTCAACGATTGCTCGTCGCGACGCGGATGCGGCGGCAAGGGCGGCGGTTCGATTCCGCAGATTACAGACAAGGATCTTTTCAATCTCCATGTGTTCAGTTGCGACAATGTCGGTTCGACGCCGGAGATGTAACTCGCCTCGTCGCTCTTAACACTCGCCTCCGAAACTCTCGAGTTCCTGCGAAGCGAATTTCGCGCTGATGGCGGCAAGGGTGTGACGTATTCGATCTCCTTCAAGTTTCGCGAGATCGTGGATACCGTGCTCTTTTTCGCGGACTCGATGGTTTCGCTCGAAATTCCCTTCGGCAGTATCATAGCGATATTTGGAGGTCGACGCTTCACGATCACAACTCGTTTGCTGCCTCGCAGCATCGCGGGGTGTCGTCGCACCGTGATAAACATGAGAACGGCGCTGACGAGGCACACGAATATCATGGAGGAGACGAAGACAGCGATGATCACGTTCGTATCGATTTTGCTCAGCCAAGAACCGGGTGACGACACGACCCTCGTGGTCAGACCCAGGCAATTCAATGGCGAAAACTTTACGTTGTCCGACGAACAAAACGTGTAGCTCGTTTGCGGCTCAACGTTATTCAGAAGATAGTAATTTCGAACTTTACTGACGCACCGTACTGACTGTCTCAGACTGTCCACGTTTAATCGAGCGTCGTTATTAAACCAAATCAAAGACACGTCTCTCGTGTTCGGCAGCGTGATTTTGACGCTTCCATTGTCGAGTTCCGTCGCGGAGAAATCCACGAGTCGCAGCGGTAGTTCGAGATCGTTCGTCATGAACAGTTGATGCGAGTAATTCAAGTGAAATAATTGATCGATAGCATTACATTTGATGTGAATTATCTGCGTTGTGTCGGAATCGGTTGTGGAGGTACTTCTTGCTGTTGTCGGATTCGATTTGTCATACGTCGTGCGATCGGCGCTAATTGTTGTAGTTTCGTTGCAAAACTTGGCGCGCGAAAATAATTTGCCGGCGTTCTCCTTTGGCGAACTACAGGTTGGTTTCTCCGAAATAACTATGTTCGGATATTTTGTCATCATGTCTTGCAGCCACTTGAGATCGCAGTCGCAGTGCCACGGGTTGCTGTGAATTGCCAGACCAAAATGGAGACGTCGGTGTCGGATTATAGAATCAAATAGACCGTCCGGCAAGGACGCGATATTGTTATTGTCCAATGTTATTTGTTGCACGGTTTCGAACATCGGCTCGAATGCGTTTGCGCAAACAGTCTTTACATGCGATCTAGACAAATAGAGTGATTTCACATTCGGCACACCAAAAAAAAGCGACGATTCGACGGTCGGAATATCATTGCCTCTCAAAGACAAAATTGTTACTTTCGATAAAACATCCGCTCCCGTGATGTTTCGAAGAACCGCGCTGTTTCCGACAGCATCTTCCAGTGAAAGACTTTCCAAGCTATTAGTAACGTTATTTAATAAATTCCAATCGGCTTCTGTTACTTTATTCCCTTGAATAAAGAGTTCTTGCAGATTTGGCAAGTGACGAAAAGTGGCTCTTCTTAAAATAGATATGTTATTCTTCCAAAGATAAAGCTTCGTTGTTTTCTTAAATATTTTCGAAGCAAATGCTTCCTCGTCCAATATAGTCAGAGAACAATCAGTGAAAGTTAATTCGTTGATTGCTAGTTCCGTTTTCAGCCAATCTTTTTGAAGTTTGTTATCAGGAAATCTCGACTTCTCAAACACTAAACTCGCACCGTCATTTAAGCCGCACGAATCCTACAAAATAATTATTAGCAAATTTATTTTTACGTAAGCGCGTGTGTTACGTACATGAAATTTTTATTGTAAAAAATGATCAAAACGGTACCTTGTATTCACTTTCGATGTATTTCCTCGTTATTTCTCCTGGATCGAGGTGCGCTGGTATGTAGGAGCACTTGATATTTTTGCACGACTCCTCGTGACAGTAAGACGTATCCATTGTCTGATTAATTGTCATGAAGTTCGAAGTTACTTGTCGATCTGTCACTTCATTATTGTGATTAGTCGTCATTTTATTATTATCCGATCTCGACCAAATACGTGAGTCGCAGTAGAGAATTCCGACCGCACTGCATAGCAACACGACTGCTAGAACCGTCCGACATGCAAGCAGACTGCATTCAATTAATATCTATTTTAAAACGATATGTAATTGTTGTAGATAACAAATGTAATTAATTTTGTAAATTGATTTCTATTTTTTATTTTTCTTGCGCAATTAACGAGCGAGCTAGTTGCCAGGTTACAACAAAAACATATTATCTGCTCGGAACATATGTACATTTATATTTATCATAAAATTACGACAACGCTCTACAAATTAAAAAAATGTCATAAATTAACTTCAGTACGTACCTTCTTCTCCAATTTAAAGTCGGAAAATACATTTTTTCCTTTGATTATACGCAAAGCACATTTGCTGCAGTTCGATTCACAGCCTAGATTCATTGAATCTAAAATTGCGGTCAGCCTGCACTTGACATTAACGTTATCTTATGCAGCAGCTGATATACGTATCTCGTATTGATTGATGCAATTGTAAAGTAGAGTTTCAGTAAATTACATATCTTTATTTATATTTTACTTATTATACGTTGGAGAGGTACACCACACTATACTTTATTTTTAATAGAACCGTCAATATCTTTGTTTACTTAAGAAACTTATGATTTACTTAAATATTATTTACTTAAAATAGAGAGAAGATTTATCTTTTAATAGATAATTATTATTAAAATAAATATTTCTATCATGGTCACTTTATGCAGTAACTTTTATAATATCAAAAATAAATGTAAGTGAAAGTAATAACACAGGACGCGTATTTGTATTATTTGTATTTATTTGAAAGATTCACAGATACATGGTAATTGTTAACGACATCATAAACAATGACATATAGACATTTGAATTTGGAGTATATATCGACGCACGGGTTGCGAGCCGATACGAGAAAAATGTCGTAATACATACATATCACGTGATAGTTTTTTCATATAATAATCATATACATACAACATTATGTATAGACATATACAGACGAAGTTCGTGTACATATATGTATGTGTGTCGTGTATAATAACTATGTATATATATATTTATAATATTATATTAACATCGATATAACATTAGGCGTGATTTTGTCTCGTGTGCGCATGTTTGTTTATATAGGATGTGTTGTGTGTGTGTTTTATATATATATATATATACGCATCTCTAAGAGCATTTACATCGAGAGATGTAGACGTTTTGTTTCAAGAGAACTAATTTCTTTTCATTTACATCTAAATTTTTCACACATTTTATTTACTTGTATGTAGAGAAACTCTTTTACATCGGTTTTTTTTTGAAATTTTGTTTTTATTTAAATAGAAGACAGTGAGAAAAAGGGATGGAATGCTTCCGTAATACTAGTGTGTGTCGTGTTGCGTGTGTGTGTGTGTACTTAGATATATGTACGTGTTTGTACGTGTTGTAACACAGATACGAGGTTTCTCGAGTCGTGCGAAGAAGCGACGTGTGTGAGCGAGCACCGAGATTAGCGTAAGATATATAACACATCTTTCGATCGATAGATAAGCTCCATTTATTTTCATCTCTGCGCGGGTTTTGTAAACGGGACCGTAAATTAATTTTCGTTCTGCTGACGCACCGCCACATGCATATTATATTTATCATACACGTGCACCGTCGTGTTTTGCACGCACGCACGCACGCACGTGTTTTTTCAGGGTTTTCTTCGCGCGTTTTATCAAATGCAGTAAATAAGAGATGAGCCGGATTCGCTCGTCGGGCGCGCCGGCAACGATCCGACCACATTTGTAAGACGCTGTACAAAAATATCCGCTTATAATAATTAGTAATAATAAATCGGCGCGCCCGATGAGCTCAGCGCCGGCTCACAGCGATATGTTCTCTTGACTGGTTCTGCGGGCTCGATGTCCGGCGATCCCGTGGCCTTTTCGATGCCGCACCCGGCGAATTCACCGTGTTCAATCAACAATGGTGTTCGATAAAGAAGTCTTTTTTTTTTTTTTTTTTTTTTTTTTTTTGACTTTCTTTAATTAACTCTAACGCAGAACATCGTACATCCTCACGTACAATAATCAACACGCCATTTAAAACAGCGTAACAACATTATATTGGAGTTTAGCAGCGAAAAGACTCGAGGTCGCACGAACCGTACGTTCCCGTTTTCGTTCGTATCGCTCTAAAAATTACCTAAAGATTCTAAAATTATCTAAAGATAATATTCTAACAACCGAGCCAGAAGTTCTTCGGCAAAAAGTTTTCTCATATGTAGAGGCAACTAATCGATTTTAATCTCGGAACGTTTCGTTCGGGAAAGAGGATACGATAGTTCGTGTTTCATTACTTTAATTGATAAGAGAAGATATAAGTTGTGGGAATGTTGGGAATGAATACAACAACGAGAAGATACCGGGAGATCTTGGTAAAGAATTTTCGAACTTCTAGCTCGGACAATTTATGCTATTACGCTACTTAGCTAGCTTTACTTTCAGATCTATTAACTTTTTTTTTTTTTTAAACTTATTGCCGTTCACACACTGCCGTTCACGTTGTCTTTTCCCCTTATCGATCGTTTAATTCTACGTGTGCGTTATTAAAACAATCGTAACGCTGGTAAAATTATTTATTCGCATGCAATTACAGAACTGAAGAAACTGAGGGATGTATTAAATATGCAGATATGCCTCGTACGGATCCTAAGCTAAATGTAGGGCCTGCAGAGAATCGCATTCGGCGTATCTTCGATCTTTCGTTAAACTTACCTGAATTTAATGTAATCATAAATATTTTTTATTAAACACAGTATATATATTACATTCACATGTATATAATTTATGCTTTAATTAACAATGGAACATATGAGAAAATACAAGTAAAATTATCAATATATGTGTGTGTATATATATGTATATAAAAGCATTCTGGAATAAAAGCAAATTTTACAACGCCAGTATGCGCCCGGCTTTGTTTTTTTTTTGTTTTTTTTTTTTATCATCAATAATATAACTTCTTAGAAAAAACATCCAGTGCATATATGCATATATAAGAGATATAAGTATATAATATATATCTTTTTTTTCATATAATCATTATGTAATGCATATAATAATATATATATATTATATATATATGTAACGTACATATATCAGAATTTATATATATATTAACAAATAAATTCTCTTAAATCTCGATACATTCACGATATGTATACGATCTTTAGTCGTTATAGCTTCAAGCCTTAAACTGACTTACTTTTTAATTTATCTTACAACGTAAACTTGGGCGTGTAAATGATATGTGTATGTAATAATCATCATCGCTGTGTCTCCGCACTCGTATTTTTCGAGAGAAAGTCTTCACTCACACGAATTTAGATGGCCATGTGATCAAAGTTAACCTGATATGAAATAGAATTTTCGCAATAAATGACAAATTGTCAAACACATTACTATTTTATCAATAAAAATAATTGATAACATTATTCTATTGAGTTTTTGAGTCGTCTGAAAATCGCCGAATTAAATTATTGTTGAGAGTTAATTAAAGAGTTAATTAAAACCTTCTTATTTGTTTTATTTTGTTAAAACTTAATGCACGCTCTGAAATTGTAACTACGAATATTCTCTCTCTCTCGAAAAAAGAACTCGACCGCCATACGTAACGCATACCACAGTGCCCTTATTAAATATTACAATAATGCCTTATGATTATTTCTACCTTAATCTTATTATATGTATCGAATAGCAAAACACATATTACTTTCTGCGTTAACTACGTTCCATGAACTCTACGCTTTTGCTACGATCGATCTTCTGGGTACGAACGATATACGCCTTCGCTGAGAAACGCATATTCGTTACGCTCGATGCATCGTGTTAGATGACGCATCTACTGAACATTTTTCAAAGCGAAGCACGCGTTGACGTATTGCGTATCTTCGTATATCGCACAATCTTCCGGATATTGTGAGCGCGCGAAATTTATACGCTCGTGCGTAAAAAATATACGAGAAAAAATATTAATTAATATGCTTTCGACACAAAGTGAAATATATTGTAATTGTTACGTGTGAATTGTACCGAAAACGTGCGTTGCATACGCTTCCTCTCGCGAGATGACGCAATTCTGGTGCACACGTGAGCTGAAGCACGACGGTGAAGTAACCGCAGGTCGTAAAGCGGGCGCAACGAGGCGTTTGAATAACCGCGTTTGTGCTCTACCCGCTTTGACAAGTGTCGGTTTCCTGTTGGAAGTATTACGTGTCATCAACACAGTCGTTATCTCATTTCGTGCGGCTGGGTCTTTGAGAATCGAGTTAAGTATCGAGGCTATCTCAAGATGTTTTAGCTGCTACATCGCACGGAGACATTCCAGAAGAAGAGACGATAAAAAGACAGACGTCACAATTTCTTTTCGCAATCCCTTTTTTTTTGCCGGTTTGATTAATTCATCTTTAATTAATTGTTTTGTTTTTTTTTTTTTTAATTATTTCTGTACGAGACGAGCGCGGTGAGTCATTTTGCAAGAAACGTTTCTGTGAATTTTGAAAGAAAAAAGAAAAATCTCGACTGTGACTTAAGAGAAAACGCAAGATCGAAAAATCTCGGAAGATCGCGACAAACGAAGAACGCAAGTGTCGTGAGGGATGCGCGATTTTTTTCGCAGTTATTTCGCAGTTCTATATATGTCCAACAGGAACGCATTGATATGTATACGACGAGTGGATCCGGAAAAAAAAACCGCTTGGGAGCGATCTTGACTTCCGGCCACTCGAAATCCAACTACTCAGTTATACTACGTCTCGCGCCACGAGCTAACAGATAACCACAAAATAATTGGCAACGATGCTGATATGTAACGTTCCGCTGGAAGAGAAAAACATTCCAGCGCTTCTCGCGCGAGCGAGAATTGTTCGGTCCACGGCCGATCCGCGAAGATCGACGTTAGATTTTTTTTATCAACTGCTCTGATTCTGTACCATCGAATTGCGTTGTGTAACCGCACGTCATTATAGCGAAATAACAATTGTGTAATTTGCTTCATTTCTTAATTTCCTATTGGAGTCTGTGACGTTCAAGCCAGCGCGTAAGGCTGTTATTTGCTGTATTTATTATGCGTGTGATTATGAAGTGTGGGCGTTTTCAATTCGATCGTAGAGCATCCGAGAGTTCCGTAAATAACAGTGATTTTATCAGAAATAAATCCGCCGTCCGTAGTAATCTCTTACGCGCCGCTTGTTACACTAATGCCTAGCGACCATGCAACCGTCTGTGATTATCATTTCGACATGCGGCAATTGCAGGGGATTGCTCGTGGTACTTACTGTGCGCGATTCGACTTACCGCAACAATTAATTTTTCCACCACCGTACTCTTGCAAATCGCATATTGCGTGGGTTTTGGTCAAACGCAACGAACAAATCGGTCTTTGTAATTGTTCATACGCTGAATATTTTCAAGCGTTGTCGCTAAAATAAATTAAAAACTGTGCATCGATTCGATTAAAAAGTTCGATTTCGATTAAAATTATTTCTGCATATATATATATAAACGTGGTGTTTTTTAAAGCTGGCAATAAAGTGTATATATTAGATTATCGCGTTTGTACTGATTGAAATTAGTCGAATCGCTCGACAAAGAGTTTCTCCGGTTCTCCCGAAGGGGAACGGAAATAGGCGCGAAGCGGCGCCTTTTTGCGAGTATCCGGAAGAATTTCAAGTAATTCAGTTCTCGAAAGATCGATTGTCGCGATTGCCGTAAGCTGTGTACACGCGATTGCTCGGACATTGCGCGATCGCGTCGCGCGCGTGTCTCAGAAGCGAGGACCCGCTGAAACGTCTTACCGCGCACGAAATAGACGTTCGTTTCTCTCTCGTGGGAAATAAAGAGAGCGATTCTTCGAAGAGGACGAAGGAATCTATCATATCTCGCCACCAGTCACAAGTTGTAGCAGTCATTTGTAATAACGTCAGATACTCGCGAGATTTTATCAGTTTAATCGATAAAAATCTGTTTGAGCCCGAGAGTGTTCGGTCGATCGTGACAAAAACCAACAAACATCGCGATGACGTGCCGACTTCTCGTGACGAAATCTTGTTAACGCTACTGTTGTGACAGACTGCGCGTCTATCGTGAACACGTTGAGTTGAGTCCAAAAATAACACGTGACGTTTCATTTAAATGAATCTAAAGAAACACATCTCTGGTTTTTCGCCAATTGTCGCGAAATCTTGACGCGTCTCCGCCATCGCGTCACGATCACCCGACAAGAAAAACTATTTTTCACCAACCTAACGTATCTAGAAGTAAATAAACAAGCCGAAAGAGTTTGTCGTGATTTGCAGCAATCACATTATGCTGCTCATTAGTCGATAAAAATGTCAAAAACAAAACGTCAAACGTCGTCGGCATCGAAACGAAGAGTCGACGGCACCGCGAGATCACGCAGCTCTCTGTGAGATTACGCTAGAACGGCGGCGAGAATAATCACTGATAACGTTGCGTCGATGTACATTTTATACCAGGTAGCTGACGACGAGATTCTCCCGGCGCTGCCTTTGCCCACGCAGCCCATCCTCTCGAGCGGTATATTCTGCACGGAGTACTCGCGATGTTCCGACTTCATTGTGCAGACCGATCGCTTCTTAGACATCATCTCGTCGTCCTTGTCGCGCAGATTTCTAATCCACGCTGCGTACCACCGCAGCTCGCAGTCGCAAATCAAAGGATTATCTGCCCGTGGAAGAACAGAAGAAAACAGAGATGTACGGAAATGAGATTTTATGCAAGAAATAAGTGAATTTCTTTGTCAAAAGAGAATTAGTAATTAACTTCAAAAAAAAAAAAAAAAAAAAAAAAAAAACATTAATACGCGTATAAATGAATTTCTTTTATTATTTAATAAGATTTATTTGAAACAATAAATATTTTTATTTATTATTCGTATATTTCAACGTTAGATTACGTGACAGTGTATTTCGCATTAAAAAAAAAAAGTATTGATCGCATTGAGAAAATTGAGGGATTGACCTTGTTAAAATCGACTATGTTACCTGTTATGTCAATGTGACGTAGAGTGTCAACGATGTTCTCCGTGACTTCTTCTGAGATGTGTGTTAATTTGTTGTTTTGCAAATTTAAGGTTTCTAGCGAATTGAGGCTTTCGAATACCAGAGGCGGAAGTACTTTAATCCTGAAAAGATAACGTGCACGTGGAGCGCTTTGCACCAACTGGCCAGCACAATGTTTTGTCAAATTATTTATATTGCTAACAACAACTTAGCGAGAAGAAAAATTCAAGATCGCTATTTATATGTTTAATCTAGATTTTGCGTGTAAATTATTTAAATTGCGTGCGAGTATGTGTGTGTGTGTGTGAAAAAGGATATTACAAATTTTTTTGCAGATTAAGGAAAGTTATGGAATCTCCGTAGCCCATGAAAGCGTCCTCCGGAAGTGAAGTGATGTTATTCGCTCGCAAATCAAGATGGCGTAAACGATGCAAGCGTCGCAGAGCGTCGCTCGGTATCGCGTGTAAATTATTATCTCCCAGTCGTAAATACTGCAAATTTTCTGTAATAAGAGGTTGATAATTAGGAGGGGAGGAGTAAAGGAACATCTTACAGAAGAAATTTACAAGTCCGCAGAATGTGGGAAGCGATAGGGGAAGACGATATCGAAAAAAATCTACTCGTTCGTAATCGTCTTATTTCGCCGCTTTGCGAAACAGTTAATTGACTCTCTTGCTTGGCGGCACATAATGTAATTAAAGCAGTCGCGCGTATATTAGAATAAATGACATCAACTTGAGTCGTAGTAGACAGCTTCGTTACGTGAAGAGCATCAACAATAACTCTGCAGAGTCGTGACTCGCTCAAAACGAACTTATCCGATGAATTGTAGCTAGTTGTAATCAAGAGCTACTTGATTGGCAAGAATTTACGCAAGCTCTTGAACGAATTCTTTGTTTCAAGAGCTTTAATTGGTCTTTATATTGGATTCGTCAATATTACAAAATATAATAGCGAAGAGAGTTTGAGGGAGAGTTTTTTTTATTTTTAATAATACAGAAAAGAGCTTATTAGAAAACAAATTGTTTCACGTGTATTATTTCTAGTATAGTGAGAGTTCGTAAACACGTTAATATTTATTTAATTGCAAAAATATACAAATGTTGGTTAATATTTATTTAATTCTAAATCATTATTATGAAAAAAAAAAGAAAAGATGTGTGACGTTTTTCTTTTCTGTGTGCGAACAATAGAATATTTCACCATCTCAAAATCGAAATGAAGCAATATCCGTGTTTTGTAATAGACCGTTTGTTTGATCTAATCATTTGTCTTATTGATCGCGAAACTAGTAGCGCGATGCTCGACCGAATCGTTAAAAGCGACGACGCTATTCGTTCACGTGGAACAATGCTTTGTCGAAATATTATCTTGATAGTCGAGAGCTCGTGTTTATAAGGGTAGTTTGTAAAGTGTCATTCGCTCGTTTATATCTACGCCCAAAGGGAACCGATGCCATCACCAGACAAGCAACCGCGGCTCGCGGTAAATTTAAATGCTAAGCAGCTGTGGCGCTCGCAACGATAAATAAAATAGAACGTGATCTGCAAGAACTGTAGAAATTTCACAGTAAACTGAACACAAGACCGAGCGAGTACAACGGCTGCATTGAAATTGAACATTGAGATCTGATTTCGCCGACATCGCGTTCGAAATTTAAAGTACTATTCGATAAACGCAAGTAAAATACCTTTATACGTCTTTTATATTTTATTGCTTCGATAAAATAACAATAATGAGATTTTTTAATTTAAGAAAAGATATAAATTATATACATGTAATATCATGTTAGTGTGTGTTAACATTTAAACACACTTTGAAACTCAATACACATGTGTATTGCGTATTAACGATTAGTGAGTTAAAAAAATTTCATTAAATGATAATTATACTTACCCTCAAGACCGATAAACGCGTTAGCATCTACGTGGGTAATTTGATTTCCATCAAGTTCCAAAGAGTTTAATTGCGTCAAGTGGGAGAATACACGCGCCGGCACCTCGCGGATGCTATTGTGCGCCAATCCTAATGAGTCGAGTCCTTTCAATCCTGAAAAGACAAAACGTTTTATCGATGAGCCTATTTTTTTCCGTTATTACAAAATGCTCGGTATTTGTGCGTTTATTAAGAGCGCTTTTTAGTGAAATACAAAAAGAGAAACGGGTATAATATCACTTTTAAAATAATTATGCAGAAAGAAAATTGATAAACGTGAACGTTATAGGATGTAAAAACGTAAATGAATTTAAGATATCACATGTTTTTTAATTTTAAAACGGACAATAGAGACAATATTATGTTTTTTACAATGCAAAATATAAATTAACAATTTTACCTTCAAAATCTCCTTCTTGTATAGTCGATATGCGATTTTCTTGCATTTCTAATTTTTTCAACAGATCTAACGACGTCAGAGCTTGAGTGGGTACCTTCGTGAGTTCATTTCCGCCTAAATTAAGCCTCTTGAGCTTCCGGCTGGAACCGCGAGATTTAAAAGCACATCATTGAAAATTTTACGAGAGAAGCGTAGTTGTGAATTAGTTATCAAGTTAAAGAAGCTACACAATTTTGTCTTTTTTTGTTTGCGAAAGAGCTTTCTTATATATTTCGTTCAATCTTCTTGAAGAAGAATCGCGTGTCGGTAAGAGCGACTTACTTATCGAGTCCTTTGAACGCATCTGGCTCTATGGTGGAGATCTTGTTCTCGTAAAGAGTGAGGATTTCGAGTGTGTCGAGACCTTCAAAAGCTTTGCTGTGGATGGCTGTGATTTTATTACGGTTTAAATTCAAAATCAGTAGTTGATGGAGGTCTCGCAACGAGACGGATGGGACGTTAGCCAGTAAATTTTGGGACAGATCCAGCTGTGTCAACTGCTGTCCTGCAAGTAGGTGAAATATTCAATTCTAGCGATTGTTTTATATCGTTTTTATTTGTTATTTATTCGTCAGATTATAAATCGTGCGATTTTAATCGAACACGGAATTTGAGAAATCTATTTTTTAATGTAATATACACACGTGTAATTATATATGTGTGTGTTTTCTATTTTGTTGAGATAACTTGTTAATGTAACACATGCACACACACACACACACATTGTAGTGTACTCTAATATAATATCTGTATTATTCTGGTCGTTACTGGTATTACAAAGTTATAAAATCTTGTTTCATTCTATAATATAATTAAAAAACACGCTGCGCGAATTCAAAGCCACTAAAAAATAACAATTTCATAATACTCAATATTCTCTCTCTCTCTCTCTCTCTTTCTTTCCGATGTTGCGACGTGATAAAAACGAGAAATGTCATATTGAGACACAATGCACCCTCATTACGTTCGGTACGCAGCAACCACGCGATTGCGGTTATCTTCGCATATCTCGAATACGGCAGGTGTAAAAAGAACGTATTTTCCAGTCCCTTAGTACAGTAATTTATTCCGAATCTGCGTGGCCGCAAGAGCTACGCGACGGTTCTAAACCGTCGGTGCTTCGTAAGAGATTTAAAGGCGGGTTAAATTTGTAGTCGACTTTAACGTGGGCCTCGCGTGACAGGCTGAGTGCTTCAATGTCGGCTTTAATATAAAAACTGATCCTAAATCTTCCATAAAAGTCTTTTGACGCCAGAAGATAGGTACTGTTTCGTGTGCCGTAAAAAAAAAATGTTACTACATGACGCGCATGAAGTGGTGCCGAGCTTCTTTTTTTTTCATCACTTCACATACTGCCAGCAAAAAATGCTTTTAAATTACGGCGTTGAATATATCGCTGATATGTGAGCGAGCTTAATCACGGGAACGTAGTTTTTGTAATGACGCTATTTTTTTCTGAATAATCGAATGTTCGTTAGTACATGAATATGTCGAATTATTTCAGAACATTGATTTTGTTAAATATCCGTAAAATTACGAAATCTATCACTTTGGTTTTGATTTGTTTTAAAGTGTTAAAATGTTTAGATCTTGCCCTTCATTCCGCTGCGATTATCAAAATGTGTCTGCGAGTATGATTGACAACAGTTATCGCATGTGATATACAGCTGTGTCAACTTTTTGAGATACACACAATATAGTGGTTCGCAACAATTCGTAACGAGGGCAATGAGAGCATATAACACAGTTGGTGGTGTGTTATAGGCAAAAATTTCAGTTTATGTTCTTCAAATGTAAACGTGGTCGGAACGTTATAACAACAAACTGAAATTTTCGCAACACGCCACCAACTTACGTGCTCTCATTGGCCTTCGCTTACTACTCAATTTGACATTTCGGAACAATTCATGCATTCTTATAGATTTGAAAAAACAAAATTCTACATCCTATAATTCTCCAAACACTCCAAGTGGTGCGTCACTATAATAATCAACAGAGATAATTAACTGAGTGTTTGGAATCTCTATGTGAAATTTCTCAAACAATGTAAATTGCTTGCGTGACATTATGTTACACACACATCGACAAGAGAAAAATACGACTATAAGATTTTTTTTATGCAAGATTTACAAGATTTTTATCGAATTAAAAATAGAACGCCATGTTGTTTTAATTGTAGTAATCAATTTTGAACCGTGAATCATTTTGCCTGTTTTAATGAGTTTTCACGAGTGTTTGCGCAGACTTTTATATATGTATTCGTTCGAATCTTTATTTTTCCAAGGAAAAAGTTTCACATCTCGGAAGATAGTTAATATATCGTATTTTCGCTCCATCATATTTTGTTTTCGTTAGATGAATATCTCAAACGATTGTAAAGGCTGAATATCTCACATATACACACACTTACCAAGAGAACTAAGAGAAGATTCTTCCAGCACCACTAGGCTACTATTATGGATGGTGAGGTGGGATATTGTAAGGCCAAGGAACGTATATCCTTGCAACTTGGGCAGAGTGTTGTGCCTAAGTCTGAGATAAAATATTTTGGCGTCCTTCCCCTTGAGTTTGCTCATAGCCTTGGAGATATGTTGCAACTCGGTGCCCTCGCACACAATGTCCAGACCGGATTTCTTCACACTACAGGAACAGGGTGAGATGTCGTTGTGGTGCGGGCATGTCTGTACTGTTTGCGCTAAGCTCGTCGCTAAAACGAGACAGAGCAACCACACCAGCCGCCACACATCCGTCAGACCTTGCTTCCTCATTTTTCGTACGACTCGGCGCTTTCCTACCCCGTGACTTCGTCACAATGGCCGACTCTTGCGGACCTTTCGCTCGCCCTCCGTTCCACTGACGTTCACTCTCGCTTTCTGTCGGCACGCCTCTCTCTCCCACAATCTTCCCCCTCGCGCCGTCTCCGTACCTGTACCTGCAGCCTGCTACTTAGCCTCTGTTCTTCTCATATCCATTGTTTGTTCTGCCACGGTGTACCAGTACACCGAGTCTGCAATCAAACAGAAGTTTTGATAAGTTTCTTACGCTCGTTGAAGGGAAAATAAAGAATAAACGAGCGTAGAATAAGTCGAGATCAAAGAATTTTTAACCCACTACATCGTGATATCAGATATCTTTCTGCTAATAAATAATTATACGAGAAAATTTGCGTTGTTGTTTATATTTACAACAAATCATCTGTTTCAAAACTTTTGAACTATACAGTTTCGAGAATTATAGAAATAATATATAACATAAAAATACGTTTAGAAAACACTTAAAAAAATTTATTTATTTTTTTATTACAAACTATTTTCATATTATTTTATATAGTACTATTGCTTTACAAACCGTTTAAAGTTCTAGTTGCACAAAACTGAACTGTCACGTTACGAACTGTCAACAGTATTGCTAGAAGTAATAGAGCAATGTGTATTTCAATATGTGTTAGAAAGCGTCAATATGAGACTACGTACAAGATGTTCGTGTGTAAGTAATATTAAAGTCAAACGTTTCGTTTCTTGTATGATCTTCTTCAGTAACCAACTGTGTATAAGAAACATTGAAATATAAATTAACTCTGGTGTGCCAACAACCAACATGACTTGCTTTACGTTACAAACTCATTAAAATTAAAATTGAAAGCGGTTGTACATCAGAGAATTTTAAAAACCAATGGGTAAACATCCTTTTTGATGACTAAAAAATAACGAAATAAAATACTTTGAATACATGAGAGATAAAAATTTAAAAAGCAAACATGAATGTTACTTGTCAAGAAGGCGGAGTCAATATAACTGAATAGAAACATTAAAACACGGTTTAAACTTAAACACACAACACTGATGTATAGTAATAAGTTTCTACGGTAGTAAGAGCCGTTTGCTGGATGTTGTGCAGATAAATATATTTTTTAAATATATTTATATTTTCAGAGTGTGAATTCTTACACATTATCTTTGAGCTGAATTTTTCAATTCTTAAAATCTCATATAGGATGCTTGATTTGCATCACATGTATGAGAATATTCATTTTCTCTTCCCAATTACTTTAGAAATTATATTGCGAAAAAAACACCTCGGCCAGGAGTCGAACCTGGAATCCTCGGCTTTCCGTGCCAAAGCCTTTCCTATTATTACTAGTTTTAAACTATATGAGCCTTGAATATCTTAACACTGATGTATTACTATCTTCACATCATTCGGTTATATTATATGTGGTTTCCATTATACGTGATGTCGGTAAACACAGTTGAAGATATTAGTAAATAATGCTGAAACCATGACAATAAAACGACGTTCCTATTTAGGGTGCTTTAAGCGCTTATGCGCTAAGCGTTAGTGTGTCCATTGCTCTTTAAATGTAAAACAAAGATACACACTGACGCTCAAAGAGCGTCCAAAGCAACCGCACCTTTTATAATGTTATATGATTCCAGTAACGCGTATGATTTTAATTTTTCGGTGTCCGACATTAATTACATTATTTTGTAACTTATTATGTGTTTTCTTTCTTGCAGAAAGAGAGAGCAGAGAGCAATTAATTGATTTACTAATTAAATAGGTAATATGGTTTGCATATAGAAATGGGGTACTGTGAAATTGTTGTTAGCTATTGTCGGAACATGCAACATGATGAAAATAACTCTCATACAAAAACTGTTAACTTGTACTTGAAGATGTAATGCAAAAATATTCGCGAAGACAGTCGGTTGCGTTTACATTCAACTTATTTATAGCTACAATAGCTGCGCAAAACTTTCATGTCTGTTAATAACTACGGTAACGTCAAGTTTTAGTATCCAACAGTGCAATCACATGCAACGTTACAGAATCGTTAACATCTCCGTAATATCTTTACAGTTTCGCGTAACTGCTTCTAGTTATTTCTAACATTTCACTTACATACATCTGACACGTGCACGTATATACGGTACGGAAATAGGTGGTATAGAAATATGTAAACTTTTTCTCATTAAAAGTTTCACGCGAGAGATAATTACGAGAGAAATTATCGAAGTTCAAATCAATCTAGCGAGCTTATGATGTCACACAAAATCATAAATATTAATGATGTTCTGTTATTTTTGTTTAATCTTATGCATACATGTAGCTTTTGCAAACATTTATTTAATGAAAATTGCACTTTGACTTATACAAAAAAAAATAGTTAAAAAATAATAATTCAAGAATGAGATGCTGAGAAACGTCGCAAATGTGAATTTGTCGGGAAGGTGCGTTCTTCATATTTTACCTATCTTTTTCGATTATCGAATTTCACAGACCTTATAGATGTGAACTGGTAAAACAAGCAAATCTGCATCCAGAGAAAAATTGAAGAGAAACATACTTTCTCGTATTTCTCTCTCTCTCGTGAAATGTCTCCGGAAGAAATACATTTCCGGAAAGAGACATGAGAGATAGAGATAAAGAGAAAGAGAGAATCTATATAAAGTCAGCGATTAGATACATACAATATCAATGACGTAGTAACGTGCAAGAACTGCTCTATTTGTGTACCTATGTGTACCGAGCCATGCGGAGGACGTCCGTCGTGTCTTCTTCTAGCTCGCGACACACACAACGGAAGGCGTAAAACGAAATGACGACGCGCGTTCGCGTGATCACTAGGCATACTCGCTTTCGCTGCGTATGCGAGAGTTCGATCGATCGTCGGCTGGTAGTCGGCACTTGTAACACTGACGCGTTTTTGAACACCGTCGCATTCTATACGTTTCCGCACGTATTGCGCAACAAGTACATTCGCGCGACGGCGGATGAGCAGCGCGTTTGTAGCAGTTTATTCTCGAAAATTTCTCAGCTCGTAAAACAAACTCTCTCATCACATGGCAAATCGGAATTGGATCAATTTTCACTCCACGTGAAACACAGAAACACACAGCGGGCAACCGTCGGGATATCTCATTCTCCCGACGGTTTCACGAGGGAGCTTCGAACCACAACTGCGAAGTAATGCCGATATAGCGCGTATCGAGCGCGCCATAACAGCGCGCGGGCTCACGATCTCATCGATGTGCGCGCGCGCGTATATGATGTGAATGATTTATTTTTCACCTCTTATAGTATACGTGTTATACGCGCACCACCTGTGCACCACCGCGAATCCGAACGACGAAATCCGTTACGGAGCTTTCGTTACTATTCGCAATAATCACTCACTGCTTCCTCATTTGTGAATAATATCCGCGCGTTGTTCGCCCGCGAGAATCACACTCGACAGTCGTGTCACGTTTGACATCGATATATCGCTGAACGACTACTATTCCGAGAGAGAGAGACGCGCACTCGCTGGCGCGAGAAATCGGTCACGTTAGTTTTTCTCAAAGACACACGTCGACGCGACCCGAACGTCGATATCCAACGTGTGCGTTTCCCTTCAATTCCCGTCGCCGTAAGTATAAGGCACGATCGACGCCACTTTTGATGTCGCTCGATTTCAGGAGTGCAATAGAGCTAAACCGCGACGAAATCGACGACACCGATAACCGAGAAGCTGGTGGTTCGTTAAGACGGTCTCTCGTGACCGAAGCGCGAAGGCGTTTACAGTTTGCTGAGCCGAGCTTTCTGCGCGCTGCTGCGTTGCCGGTGACCTGGGTGTCCGTTGGCATTATCATTGCCCGACTAATGGGACGCTTCCGGCACAGGGATCATGGGATCGCGACCGCGAGAATATATCGGTTAACGTCATAGTTGCGCTCCTACGCCGACAAATCGAGTTACTCGTCCCGGAGTCTTTGTAATTGCGAACGATGAAAGAGCAGTCTGTGTAATAGAAAATTCCATATCTTGACCTACAACCTTTCTCCGCGGAAATATTACGCTGATATCTCGCTAATGTACTTTCCTTTTGTTTTATGACACATATTGTACGAGAATTGTACGGTTCATATACACATATATATATGGTGCATATTGTAAGAGAAAGCAGACGAAACTCCGGCTTTTTGAAAGCGGTAAAAATGTTCTCAAAGTTACCTAACATTTAAGTTAGCATACGTTACGTATTGTTACATATTCTATTTACGCACGTGCATGTATGTACATACGTGCGTATTATTTCTTTGCAGCTTTTTGTTATTTTTAATTAACGACGGCGTCATTGGTTCGCGATGCGATATTGTTTATTAGGTTGTTTATTCATCTCACACCGTACTATAACGACAATACGCTCACTTCGCGAATGATCTATAATAAAATTTTGACAGAAATTAATTTATAAAAAAAAAAAAGATTAATTTGTGATGAAAAGGCGATAGTGCATGTGAAGCAAATTATATTGTTTTATTTTTGTTGAATAAATTCTCTAATTTTGACACTCTTGAGAAAACCGCAATATAAATATTCATCAGTGTCTTTGACACGTATGAGAAACTAGTTCGAAACTTGTGAAAAAATAACTCTGGACTATGAGAGTTCACATTGGTTTTGTCAAAAAAAAAAAAAAAGAAACGAAATAAATGGACATCTGTGTTATAAATTTATACTGATAAAATATAAAGTGTCATCAACAAAATGTGGATAAATTCATAATCTGATTCTGAGAGAGAAAACATATACATTTGAAATAAATATCTAAACATCTTTGAAAATGGGATTGACATACATATTTCAAAATAAGACATCTTGTCATCGTATTTAAAGATAACGTGAATTTGCATCTACATTTCTATGTTTAGAAAATTTCAGTCACATATTGTCTCTCATCAGAATAAACATTATAAAGAAAAAACCAAAGCAAAGTCTATTGTCATGACACTTCATCTGTGTTTTATGTGTCAAAAAAACTCTTTGTGTTACTAAAAGTAGCGAAATAATTGTCGCTATCCGGATTACAAGTGATTTCGCGCGCTATCTATGATACACACATCTCCTTTTCGATTAGCGATTGAGTTTACGTCGTAATTACGGAACATCGAGTCAAAATTTCAGTCACATATTGTCTCATCAGAATAAAAAAAATAAAAAAAATAAAAAAAACAAAGCAAAGTCTATTGACACTTCATCTGTGTTTTATGTGTCAATACAACTCCTTGTATTACTAAAGGTAGCGAAGTAATTGTCGCTATCCGGATTACAAGTGATTTCGAGCGCTATCTATAGCACACACATCCCCTTTTCGATTAGCGATCGAGTTTACGTCGTAATTACGGAACATCGAATCAATCTTCCGCGACGGAGGGAAAGAGAGACGATGTATTATTACGCATTCTGTATATAGGCCTTCCCACGCTGCTCCGTTTCGGAACTAAGACAGGCGGATATTGCCCGACCGCTAATCGAGTTTAGTGGTCGAGTTGCGTTCGCGGGGAGAAAGATTCAATTGGGAAAGTATTAAGAGCTTTTAGCTTCCGCCGTGCTGATTTCTCTTCCAGGGGTGACGCTTCCGCGCGATATCTGTTAAATTCCATCCAATGCAATGAGCGTAAAATTTCAAAAGTTAGCGGTGGAACGCAGAGAGCACGATAATTCAATCTAGAAATCTACAATTCATACGACGACGTGCGTGCCTGCGTTATAAGGCGCACGAGAGACGGGGACAAGTTATTAGCATTGAAAAGATATACAATGAAGCACAAATGTAAAACAACGCATCCCGCAATATTTTTTTATATTGTTGAGGAACAAGTAGCTAATGCATATTCAACGTCGCGCGAAGTTGTTTAAAATATTACGTGTATTTTAAGTTTTGAATTTTCGTTGTAATAGTATTATTATCCGTGACGGAAAAATAGTTTTGGATTTGGAGAAAATTAATTACCATTGCGAGTGAAAGAGAAAAAAAAGCGGGGGCGCAATTCTCTTCCGTTATAGGCCAGTTGACGTTACCCAAATCGATTCGTCTTTGCTCGCTCGACAATCGTTCGCCCGCTTTGTTTGCACGACGCTAGAATAAATTGTACAATCTAGAGAAACACACTTTATTAAATTGAATGACGTCGACACTTCGATAACGCGATTTCAGCCACGCTCGCGGCAAAAGCGCTTTTTTCATTTTCCATGCTGACGAGACTGACTTTTCCCCTCCGCGGGGAGTAAAAGAGAAAAATTCAATTTACCGAAAAACACGTATATCTTTTTGAATAAAAGAGGATTCGTAGTCATAATTTCGAATACTATCATTTCTTATGATCGCGATAGACGGAAAACCTTTTTGCTTGAGAAAAACCTATTTAACTTGCAATTAATATAAAATGTTTTTGAACACTAGAAAGAGAGCGCGTTTAATATCTTTATAGATCACGTTGCGTCACTCGTAATTCGAGCATATTTGCAATTTCATTACATTACGGCAAACTTACCCACTCATTATCTACTTTATCCTGTTAGCAGACTCAAACAGATATTTCGTTTCCCTTCACCCTAATTGTATAGCGATCGAAGAATTCGTCGAGAATTCTCGGATATCTTTATAGGAAAATTATAACTGTATAAAACCGGTATTATAAATGTGTAATACGTTGTTACGAAGTAGAAGTAAAGAATTTACAGAGAATAATTTACTTTGATATAAAATTTATTACCGACATACTTTTATTACTCATTTATTTACAAGAAGCGTTTCATATGTAACTGCTCTAGAGAAGACGGTCATAACAAACTGACCAGCTGTGTTCTGAATTTGGACAACCCTTTATATCATCATGAATGAATATTATCCCTTCCCGTCTATCCCTATTGGATAAACATTATCCCTTTCCGTTTCGGAATTTTAATCGTGTTTTGAATCTAAATTCAATGGTCTCATAAGCGATGCCCAGAGTTTGATTTTATTATCAAACCGGAAATTAACTTCAGAATATAAATTTCTTACTAGCGCAATATCTTACTCTATACTACACGAGAATTATTGCGGTGTTATAAAAGAAGAATAGAAAACGAGAAGAATAGAAGCCGCTGTTTCGCTGTCTGAGATCAGACTCTGACGACCACAAAAGTTATCCCCCGGCAATTTTACGTTTCATATTTTCACGATCAAATGGCGTGACCTACAGCCCCGATCGCGTTTCCGATATTTCATTGTATAATATTATCTCGCGGCGGATCCGCATGACTCAAGCGTTATCTTGTTGCGGGAATTATAGTTCAGATGCTCCGCTCCCAGATGAGTTACAACGAATATTTCGATTTGCCAACTCGCGAAACTCGAATACCTTCAATACGACGAGCTTGTTACGCTTCATTAGCATAACGTTGCATGTGTGATTAGCATGCGTCGTTAGATGCGTCGACGCACGCAGCGAAAATCGACGCGTGTGAAACGGCTTACGTATAGAGAAACAAGTCGATAGCGAGCGCGCTGCACGCGATTAATATGCATTACGACTAATGTGTGTGTGTGTGTGTGAGGTCGCGGAATATTTTGGAATATATTTAGCGGTGCTCGAACACGGTTAAAATCAGAGTGGAAATAATGCGTTCCAAATATATGACAAATTTAGCATTCTAGCGGATATATTTTGGTTTTTTTTTCTGTGTACCTTGAAGATAGTTTTAAAGTTTTTATTTAGAAAGAGTTATTCCGACGTTCTTATCTCTCATCGCAACGGCGACGACTGAATCACTCGAATTTCATTCAGACACGTTACGAATTAAATCGAAATATTATTATTAAACGTGAAATGCTGAATTTGAAAGTCTAAACTATCACAAAAAAACGACGATATTATTGACATAGTTATTAATATTACTTAAACGCCGCGCGTTTCACGTTTAATATAGACGTTATAAGCACAATACGAAACCGATTATCGTTATAGTAAAGTGTATAATCAAATTCTCTTTATACCATACATATACATATGTTGACTTGAAACTTGAATAAACGATTGATCGCGTAATAATTGGAATATGCATATATTCACGTATAACTGGAATCACTCACGTCTTAATAAGACTCACAGATGACTGTCCGATCTCTGCAAGAAATAACTCGCGTCTCATTTGGCGTGGAAGATTCGTATGTCGGAATATCCAGACTTGATTGGATATTTGCATAAATCTTTTATGCATGTCGCATAGGCTTTTAAGTCGCGACATTGCGAGAGAAATGTTCCGCGAACTTGCAATATTCTTAGCTCGCAAAATCATTCCCGGAATTGTCCATTACTTCGTCGTCGTCTCGGTCTTGAAATGGGAGAGACAGGTGTACTGTGCTTTTCCATTTTCTCTCTCACGCGCGCAAGTTATTTTTCTCTCCGGCGACTGCATTTCCTCCTACGATGGAAATGGTTAAGCTTCGGTGTGCCGTTTTCTCGGACGCTCCCGCTTCTGTTGTGCGCGCGCGACGACGACGACGACGACGACTTTTTTCACAAACAAAGTTTTCATTCATAATTGAAGGGCGCCGTTTTCTTGGCAAAAAGAAAAAAAAAGAAGAAGAAGAAGAGGCCCGTCTCCGTCGCGACAATTCGGGCAGTGTCACGGACGAAAAAAGATATTTCATAAATAATGTTGTGCTCCAACGGAGTGAGCAAACTTGGCAAAGCTGTTGAATCGTTAGCTTTTACCAGTAGCTTGTCGTGGACGGAATGGAACTTTCCAAAAATGCACCCGCTTCCATCCGTAAGAAGATTACGCGGAGGATTATATGGTCGGGAGTCTCCCTTCACTGAATACACATGGGAAATACGTTATTCACATCTCCCTTCGTGAATGCGTTTGCCGTTTTAGCCGTTTCTAGTCTCCCAATTAACTCGACTCGCCTTTACATTAACGCCTGCAGGGATTACGCTCGCGCGGCCAGATCAATTCGTTCGTTTCACGAAGATTGCACATCTTGCGAAATTTATGGACGAGCATTAATCTTACTCACTTCTTCCGCGAGGAGTTTTGCGTGCAATTTGCAACAAAATGTTGCAGTTAATAACGCGTCTTGAAATTAAAACGGACAGTAAATGCATTCACAAAATTGCGAAGAATATCATTTAATGTGTAAATACCGCCCACGTGCGCGCGCGCACGCGCGCGAGCGCGCATCGGGTTAATATCAGCGTATGTAGGTGGGCTTTGGTTCACTAAGCTTTGCAATCCGTTATCTGGCCGCATTTGCATCGCTGCGATTTCGCATTGGCAAAATCGAGCCGATGCTTGAGAATATGCACGATGAGAAACTGGAAACTATTGATATGTACGCGCTGTGGATATTTTCACGTCGCTATTCCGAAATCAGGTTGATAAAGAGAAACGGAAGTAGATGCGCACCGGACGCACCGGAGCGTCCATTTCGCGATTGCCGTGCGAGCTGTGGAACGTTACCTACTCGCTACTGAAATCGGACGTATCCGTTGCTGCTTGCATGTGCCGCGAATGCGAATACCGAATGCTCGCTTCTCGCATCGCGGAATCTGAATGCAGCATGCAAGACTGGATTTCCGTTAACGCTCGTCGAGCTCGGAATCGCGTTGCGCGTTCAGTGATCTACTTTTAATCCCGACGATGAGTATGTGTACTCATTACTTAATCATCCCGCGGCACCGGTAATGGCGACTCCAACTCCAACTGCGGAGTACTTCGTTTCAAACTCAGTAAAAACACACAGACTCGTCTTACGTTTCCCAATTTTTCCAGATTTTTTTTTTTTTTTTTTTTTTTTTTATCGCAAGCTCTTAGAACACATTTCCGCAAACGTTTTCGAACTTCGGAAAAAAACTTCATGGAAAAAACGGAGACTACAGATTATATAAGAAACTGATTCAGATTTTCATTAATTCTAGAAAGTGGTTTTCGGAACTTGAATCGCATTGTGTCATTTATATATCGACGTTTTATGATTTCACTCGGTGCAAAGAATTTAAAAGCAATCCGATACCATAATATAAAAATTACTTTTTTAATAATTATAAAATCTTATAACACACCGCGAAAGCATTAAATATTAAATTTGTACAATGTTTTTTGTGCGTTATATATTCTCTTCATTTTTTATAACATGTGGTATACGCGCCAGACGGCGAGTATATACATACATATAACGTAATACATTAATTAAACAGTTTTACGATAATATGTATGTGCAAAAACTGTCGGGATGTCGTCACTCAACTTTCATGTTGAAAATAAAAGCAACTCTTCTCTAATGCGAAATGTCGTTGACATTTGATAAATTCTGACATTATGTACTGTGACGGGACGACGCGCATTTTAACGTAAAAATGCGTCGCGGCGCTCTGTCAACAACTTGACAAATGGCCGACGAGTGTCTAAGACGTAAAGGAAGAAGAGAACATGGAGAAGGAAAACTCGACAAATCGTCTTCAACGTTCTTTCGTTGGTGACGCATCCGCTATGATAGCGAGATAAAATGAGACGACAGGCGCGCCGATGTGTACGTCCGTCGGGTTTTCCCGCCTCGAAGAAAATAGATCTGGCATAATGAAGTGCTCCCAGTTTCGACTAATGGCGTACCATTAGTCGAGGCACCGCGACGCCCGTATATAAGAGGATTTCACATTCAAATAACTAGCGGAAAGGAAACAGAGACGATCGTCAAAGTTCGTCCTTCCGTTTCGCTCGTCGATCGTGCAAACTCTCCAGCAGTTCACCAATTTTTCTGAATGCACAATTTGTTCTTCGCGCGAGATTACTGTGGATTTATCATTTCGTACAATCTGCATTTTCAGCGATCATTTTGCCTCAGCGATCGCGGATCTCTCTGTGTTTTTTTTTTTTTTTTATTTTGTTCACCGACGTAACTTCGTACGAAGTTATTTTTCACCACGTATCGTATTCTAGTGAAAGTCTTTGTATGGTTTCTTATTGTGATCTTTTCGAGGATTTGAAATTAAACACTTTTATTTGTGAAGATGATGAATTGTTGTAATATTTTTAATCTCTTCTGAATTTCTTTAACTATTATGTCACTCTTGCATTCGTGTTTTTACACTTTACATATTATAATTGTTATTTTTTCTCTTTTCAATTTTTATATTTTGTATTTATAAAATATAAATTCTCACACAAAGTCTTTATTTTTTTAACATATATATACCACATACATTGTGATTCTGATTTGTTTTTTCAAAAGATAGGAATAGCGGTTTTGTAATTTCTCTTTGAATAAAAAGAAATCATATCATTTTTTAATTATTATATTAAAAAAAAAAAAAAAAAAAAAAAACGAGAGAATGGAATTTTTGTACTACGTTCCGTATGTCACGTTTTCGTATACTGAATGTCTCCAGTTAATCACCGGATTTCAACTTTCCAGACAGAGCAGAATTAATGGGCTACGCCGCTTTCCAATTATCGTCGCTCTACAAAATGTGTATATTTCCTGCTCGTCGTTTCCATTGACGAGTCATTTTACTCGCTCGTATTTCGTTTCGCGCGGCTGGTGAACTGAAAAGAAATTGCAGAAAATATTGTATCTTTCGAACATGTACGAGCACGTGTAATTTTATCTTTTGCCAAATACGTCAGAAGCAATTGTTCAAGAATAAAAATTGAATTTTTATTTTTAAATATGCGAGTAGAGATAATGTACACGAGACTATACGAAAATACACGCAAATATATGCAAATTATCTGCTCGAGGCTCTTTGATAACCCTCGATATTGCTCTTTATATATTTTTTTTTCACAACGGTGCTAAATCATCGGTGTACTGTGTTACAAAGATGTTTTACGGAAAACGATGTTATCCGCTTACGAAAATTTAGTCAATAAATTGCACATTTCTGCGTGTACATGGTATTTCCATTTCATTACAAAAGCAGCGTTGATGCCATTTTTCCGTAAATTGTCCACGTAGCTGCAGGCAGCTTCCGGTTTTCCTATTCGGTTGATAAAAACCGAAGCCAAACTCACAAATGTGATCGAATGTACGTGCATGTGATACGTAACTCTGTACGAGAGTAATTGAGCTTCCTCTCTTCCTCTCTCTCTCTCTCTCCCTCCCTCTCTCTCTCTCTCTCGCGAGTTAACCAGTCGGACTGCTCGTTTCCTGCCGTAAGCGTTTCCTGTTTGAATCCTCGTGGACTTTCGAATACGAGTCCGCGAAATGCGTATGCAAATACAACGCGCAACACGGATATAGTGACGTGTATCGGGAGTTTGCATATTTTCCGCATACATGTGCGTTGCAACGAACGGCTGCGTTGAATAAGGACGCGTCGCGACGTCGGATTCGGTTCCGGTTGTGGAATATGACATTCGTTAGCGTCACAGTATAACGGCTGAGTGACCTAATGAACCATGCGTGCGTCCAACAGCGTACTCCTAATTAGACCAGGATGGTATGCCGAGGCATTGTTCTGTCGCGCGTATTAACAAACGCATAATGGCATCTTCGTCATGTAGTTGAAATATGTTTCTGTTAATGTTAATTATATTACAAGCTCTTTTTTTTTTAGATATAACAAGCGTCTAGTTATTATATAAATGGATGTAATGATGATACATTTAATTATAAGCAAGAATTTGTTTTGGGGGAAACATTGTGTGTATCCACAATAATTTGTGTAACTTATATCGAGTTGCTTTGTTGAATTGATTGAAAAAAAATTAAATTTTTTGTGAAACATTTTTTTTATACATAAATATTTTGCACTCATTGACAGATTGTATGTTATTATGACGAAAACAGTCATAGGATTGTTAAATAGAATATATTAAACTTTGATTCTCTTTTTTATAAGCTTTTTTTTCTAATTGCAAAACAAGTCTACAAATTAAAAATTATTGTTGCGCAAAGCATTATCAAATTTGACGTTTGAATTAGGCCATTCTTGTTTTATATTATGCAGTTTGTATTTAGCAAAAAGAACTGTATATAAAATAAAGATCTATAGTGAATTTTAATATTGTACGAATATTGTGTGTGTCGCAGTTTACAAAAATATTAAAAATATGGCAGAAAGAATCTTAAACAAAATACACAAAAATTACTTGTATTGATCTGGACTTTTTGTTCTATTGACAAAGGGATTTTGCTGGCAGATATAATGAACCGTGAAATCCGATTACCGCGCGTTATCAGGTCTCTCATTATGCGGCAGAATCGATAGGATAAATCCTCGAACTATCACGGAAATCTAACGATTAAGGAAATTGAAGAAAATTAGAACGTTTATTTAAACTTCTACCCTTGGTACTTGGTAGGTCCGGAAGTAAGATCTGCGACGTCGGAAAGGGAGAGAGAGAGAGAGAGAGAGAAAAAGAGAAATGGAAGAGAGAACAATAGAGAGAAGGCAGAACCTGCGTCGAGGCCATGAGAAAACTCAAGGTGGCTCGTATATTAAGTGATCCATCCGTGACGAAGTAGTCGGCTACGAACCTCTATGTTCACCGGGAGTAATTTTATATTCTCCTCTTGGCTTCTCTCGTACCTACAGTCTGCCGCGATGTTACTTCACCTGTTGGTTGCTCGACGTTTCGCGCTTGGCCTCTCTCGACGTATACGTATAATATTGATCGGGCCGCGACGCGCGCGGGCAGAGACGAGGCGGGTATCCCGGGCTATCCTGCAAGAGACCTCGAGTATAACGTGACCGGGGCGTATAATCACGATCGCTCCGACTAGTATTCAAGGAAGAGAACGTCGCTGAGCGTGGTCCCTGCAAGAAGAGACGACCCATATCCCTGGATTGGCCAATTATACGCTTCGAAACAGGCTGCAGCGACCGTATTAACGACTCTCGAAGAATATGAGATTAGAGCGTAGGGACTCTCTTTACGGGGGCGCGCGTTCCGAGTAATCGAGAAACTCAGCTGAACAGCTGACATAGCGGTGTAGTGTGGAGTATGTGCCGTTTCTCTGTATCCCACTTGTAAAGTATCTCCACATTTGTAGCCGTTTAAAGAGGACAGTGCCAGTTATATAGGCAAAATCCGTGATTACATCTTCTCACCGTAGGTACATTGCGCAACTGCACAGCACGTGTTCTAAGAAAACATATATTTTTTTTTTTTTATTTGCGCGATTTGCTCTCCGAAGATAATAAAAGAGTATAATGTTTCGTTCTATTTTCTGACAAAAGTGTGTTAATCGATAGAAAGAAAAATACGAACTCGCGTTTCTTTTTCCTAAACGTAAAAATACACAACAATTGTGGTGATAAATTAATCGCGCGCTTTCGTGTCTTCCGCTTTTGTATCCTGTGTATCCGGGAGGTATAGATTAAAGAAACGAGAGAGCGCTTCGTAATACAAACTCCAAGCCATGAAGTTTTTCGTGCTTAATTACTCCACGTCAGAATTGAATTCGCGGTCTCTTTAATTCGCCCGCAAGTTTTCGAACCGATGTTTCCGTCATCACGCGATGCGCTTCAGTCTCGTACGAAAGAAACATCAAGATGTTCGCGCGAATATAATCAGACTCGACGAATCACGACAAGAACAAAAAAAAACATGCCCGGGTAGAGTAGTCTCTCGCGATGAAACCTGCACGTGTACAACAGCATTGAGCACACAAAGATTCGTAATTGCGGCTTGCCAAATCAATGAAGTTTTAACTAAATTTTAAAACAATCAGTAGGTTATTTATTTTGTTTTAATGGAACTTGGAACAATTGAAAGTATTGAAAATATTATACGTTAGATTTGCAATCTGATTGTGCAGAATCGAACGAAAACAATTATGAATAGCGCCATTATATTTCTAAGGTTTCTTTTATTGTGTGTACGCAAAACGTGAAGCTGGCAAATACAATGTCCTGTTAACATACATATGTGTATGTATATATATAGAATGCAGACAATATAAATATAATATTGATCACGACTTCTACTTTTCTAGACTTTTCGTGAACAAACTACCGTTATTTTTAGTAAAAAAAACCTGTCAATTATAGAAGTATTACTTTTATCATGAAATTTGACTTTATATATTGGCTTCAAATATAGATTTATTATATTATCTTGCAGATATTGATGTAAAAAAGAAACGTTACTTAAGAGAAACCGAAGAACTTTTTTAAATAGTTTTTAAAAAATAGTTTCTGTAAATTTCTTATGGCTTTGTATCTACATATATATTTTATTTATAGTTTCTATAAGTATTACATAAAGAAAACCTTATAATATAATTAATATATGTTATAATTAAAACCTATGCTACACTTTTTCTTATATACAGTACTTATATAATAATACTCTCTTTTTCTTTCTTCTAAAAACAGCTTGTGCATATTTTTATATTGCTTGAGATATTTATTTTTAAGTTTTTAAACCAAGGCGATTTTTAATAGAAAGACTCACGTTAATAAAGTTTTTTTTTTTAATCATGTAAATGGAAATATTTGTAAAAAGTTATGATTGACAATTTTGGTAGAAAATATAAAAACTGATGTTTTTCTTATCGAAATTTTACCTGTAAAAACTATATTTACAATAACGTAATTGTGTAAATTACTCAATACAATTGCGATTAAAGTCAGTGTCAGAATCAAGGATGGATCTTGCGGTTGAAATAATCTCATTCTGCCAGAGATGCATCGCAAACGTGCGACGAGCTTCGCGAAATATCGTTACCAAGCTTAACCTCGTTCTCTGCCCCAGTGATATACGTGAACATTTACGATCTCATCGAAGGCACGAGCACCATCGTACTCGTCGCGCGCAATAAAACGTTATCGGATATATTCCGCCAAAAATGTTTGAAAATTGCGTATTCCCAACTTATGTGTCACGTGCGACAATTTTCTGAAAATATACAGTTCCGGAAAAGTTTTCAAACGACAGAATAATGATTATCATTAATATGACTTACATATTTTTTAGTTTTTTATAATAAATATATATAAAGTTACGACAAGATAATAATTTTATATTTCCATTTTATGTTTCAACAAAGATAAATTAGTTTTTGTTTTTTTCGTAATAAGATTTTAAAATATTATCGAAAATATTAATAGAATAAAGAATAAAATATTATCAAGAATTAAAATAGAAGTAACTTAAATTATAATACATAATTATCAAAAATTTTATAAAGAAATGTAATTATCAAAATTGTACAAAAAATACACTGAATTTTTTAAATAAATGCAATTTCAAACTGTTACAAGTATTTCTATCTAAAAATATGCACTATAAGAGATTTTGTTAACTTAAATTATATTTTAAAGCTTAATTACTATTTTATTGAAAGTAGTGACTAAAATAAAGTGACTGATTTAAATATGCATAAAGTAGCACAAAAACATTTCGACAGGCATTAATACTGAGACGCGTTATATTAATTGTTTATATCATTTTCGAGAAATAGCCTTAGGTTGTATCTGTGTTTACGACATAAAGCACCGGAAACGAAATTGCTTCGTAGATTTTAAATTGCAGGCAGTGTTAGGTCTTGCTAATGGTCCTCTTTGTCTACGTATTATTATAGTTCTATCCCTCTAGACAGTTTTCGCCATGTATCATACCGTTAAGCCCGATATTTTTCTTTCTAGTCGCCACCACTTTTACGATGATATTTTCTTAAAATATAAATGCTCTTAAACTTCGGATTTTAAAACTATTTTATACTATTTTATACTTTTTAGAAACTGTGTTTCCGAGAAAGTACAAATTTTTACTTGTTTGAAATACTTTTTACGTATACTTTTTACGTATACTTATGTAAAACAAATAAGTTTAATAATAACTCTATACAGATATTAACAAAACATACTTATCAATCTATTTGTTGTCTTAATACGTGGCACTTTCTCGAACTTCACAACATTTTTTTGCTCCTAAACGTGAATAACACACGCACTAAACTGATACTGTCCGTTTTGTATTATTCGTACACAATTTATAAAAGTGTTCCGTCCTGTGGACTCCACTTCCTCCTCGCGACGTGACAACAACCGGGATTTGATATCACGGGAACGCCGCCGCGCGATACTGGCGCGAGA
>QVNV01016685.1:0-18823 GCA_014825455.1 Pseudomyrmex pallidus | reverse complement strand
TAGCTGTCAAGTCATTTGTGTAGTAAAAGATATTCGCGTCTTTTTTTGTAAGAAGTATAAAAAGTAAATTCTTCACATTAAATATATTATAGTATTATATATTAAAATATATCAATATCTTAATTAAAATATTATATATTATAACCATATATTATATATATTATATATTATTAATTAAAATAACCAAAATAAAAACTAAATGCCTTAGTATGCTACATACTACTTACCATGTAAGTATAGTAAGCAGTACACTTTTTCGAGTTTATAGGTCTTATATTTTTAAGTAAGTTGGAACTTTTTTATGAAAATAGTATATTCCTTTGAAGTATATACAAGTAAAATATGCTTATTATTTTGTGTTAGCCAATGTTTTAATTTGTATTTGTCTATCAACTCTTAAATGCGTTTAAACAAATTGCTTTGTTTGACCAAGATTTTTATTCATAGTTCGGACAGTTTTCTCTGCAATTGCACAACTACGCAAGTATGTGCAATCTCTTTGTTGATTGCGACAGAAAAAAATGTGTTGATATAAATGGTATTTATTTAGTTTTTAATTGATTCTCTTTTTTTTCAATCACACTTGATTGCACTAATTTATCACATTCTAGATAATTTCATAAATGAGCATATATCGATCAAGTACTATCCAGCTCCGAGGCAAGTACTCTCGGCAGATTACAAGTAATTTCGCATCCTTTCGTGGCGCGATGTTTGCTTGGCTGTGCCGATGTCAGCGTAATCGACGGCTCCTCCTTCGGCGTTGCGCTCGGTTGCTCGCCGAACAACCGGAACGTCCAGGTGACCACGGCGAAGGTTGCGGCGTTCGTTGGAAATGCTCGGAGAATCGTCGAGTTTAGACCGCGGAACAGACAGCCGTACCCTTCAGTTTGTACGGATTTCTTCAGGCAATCCAGAGCTCCCGAGTAACGATCTCTGCTTTCCGCTTGTATGCGCGACTTGATCACGTCGACGGGATAGGAGATCACCCAGGAGGCGGTGCCGGCGAGACCACCGGCCAGCAGCATGTGAACCGTCGAGATCGGCTGCTTGGAGGACGACGTCTTTGTCAGCATTTCGTAGGTCACGAAGTAGACCCCGTAACTCGGTCCTTCCCGGAGAAACGTGACACCCAGTCCCCTAAAGACGCCGCGATAACCCTCCCGCTTGTAGATGTTTCTCAGGCATCGCAACGGTCCGTGAGAGTCATCCCGGGATGACGATGATTGCATGAGCTGCATGCGTGTCTTCGCCAACTCGATCGGACTCGAGACGGGAGTTTGAGCGAGTCCTGCGAATGCGCCTGCCAGAAAGCACGCCGACAAACGATCGGGCTCGGACAGGTGCCTCTGAGTGTGCCCGTAGACACCGAAGACAATGGCGTTCACCACAGCCACCCCAGCGATTGGCGAGGACATGCCTTTGTAAAGGCCGCTCATCTGAACAGAAACATGCCGAATTAGATTTTGTTTGTGTGTTTTATTTAGAAATTAATTTTGTTTGTTAATTCTGTTCTGTGTGTAAGACAATCTCAGTACCGATTCCTTCGCAAGTATGGAACGGAAACAATCCAAGGTTCCTCGATATTTCGGATTGCGACAGTTCTGTGTCTGCATGTGGACCTTGACCGTGTCCAAAGGATATCCCACCGCAATACCGGCGCATCCTGATTTATAAAATACATTTCAGTCTACGTAATACTCATGAAGAACTTTGTGTTTGTATCATATTTTTTCATATGTAAAAACTTTTATGTAATCCATCACGGAGCAAGAGTTCAGCTTTTATCTGCGAACCGATATAACGTGCAAGTAGTGGAAATTTCACGTGACATATGGTTTGCAATAAAAGTACGTAATAAAATTTGCGGCGATCTGTGATAACCACGTCGTGGCGACGAAGTTATGTTTCGTCAGTTTGTTATCGTGTGTTTAAAGCGACTGTTGTAATCAAAGAAAAATTGAAATAATTCAAATAAACTTTCGTCTATAACGCAAGAACAATACAAACAGCGAAGTATTTCGCAATAAGAAATGGGTGAGAAAGAGCGATTTTCTGTTGTAGAATGATGTACTTCACCTCCCAAGAATCCAGCGAAGAAATCGAGCGACGAAGCCATTTATGTTTCGTAACAAATTTTCGTTTGCGTTTACTTCCGCACAGATCGTCTCGTAATCTCGTTTCCAGCAGATGTATATCGAAAACTGCACAAGTCGTGAACCGCTTATTTGCAGCGGGTGATGAAATCGAATCCATGAAAACCAGATGTAAACTGATCTCCTTTAAATAAAATGTCAAACTGATAATCGAACAAATTTGCTTGTTTCTGGAAAATTCTTAGTGACAGTGACAATTTTAAAAAACCAACAAAGACTGAAGAGATCATAAATATAAATTTTAATATAATAGTTTAGAATAAATATCAAGTGTTTACTTTGTAATTAGAAAAAATTCAACTAGGCGTGCTAATTAATTCAATTAGGGCAACACACATACACACATACACACGTTTTTCTCTTTCTCCTTCTCTCCCTCTCTTATCTGTTTTAAGTAACATCACTGATATCTGAACAACAAACAGTAATTATTGACTTTACTTATTCTTCACATGTATATTTTGTAATTTTTCGAACAAATTCGCACTTTTTTACAAATGATCACAAGCTTCTTACCAAAAATCACATGCAAGATAACAACGCGCAGATAAAAGAAACCGTTCTCAGCGTGTTTCCCTCATCGGATCTTCGTTCTTACTGAAACCGAACGATTCTTCCAAGTTTCTCTTCGTACAAAGATCATTATTTGCATTTATCACTGACGCACTTACACATTGTAAAGCGCTTTCACAAATCGGTTAAACAAAATATTAATAATTTTTGCACATCTCGCTACAACCTAAGTCATGACCGGACGAATACTGCGGGTCAAACTGTCAACGATAAGATTAATCGTTTATCGTACGCATATCGTACATATTTAATGTTAATATTTTATTGGCATCGTTTACAGTGTTGCTCAAATCATCAGCCGACGCGAAAATAGTGACGCGAACTGCTAATCGCGCCATTATCTTCCGTAATTAGTAAAACAAGAAGAAAACCCGCACAAGAGAGAGCAATGCTCTACGAAAAAAACACTCACCGTTTACTGTAATAAGTACGTGATATAATGTTCCATTACATTGCACACGTAAAATAAAAAAATGTATCAGAAGAAAATGTACATATTTTTATTCTAACATGTTTGTTATACAGTGAAACCTCGTTTATCCGGACCTCTTTTATCCGGAACGACTTGAGGCCCAACCTCTAGTAGACGAACTTCTACAAACGATGGTGGGGAATACCCACTAGTAGACCTCTGTCTACCGAACATGAATCTCTATTATCCGAAAAATAAAACAAAGGTGGTGGGGATACAAGTGGACCTCTATTAACCGGAAAACTCGGTTAGCCAAGCTTTTTGTCCCCCGAACTGTCCGGATAATCGAGGTTCCACTGTAATAACAAAATAAAAATATAAAGAAATATATTGAAAGAGAATTTATTTTTCTATGTTTTTACACTAACAAGCAATCCTAACAAGTTTATGTATGTACATACATATTCATAATGTGCGCTACCGCATAAAAACTTGTCACTAATCAGTAATAATGGTTAATCGATATGATGTAGAACTGTCGGTACTTTTTTGCTAAGGTTAGATAAGTGTATTATCTTCTGATAACTGATTAGGGGCAAACACAATAAGGAAAACACAATACAATAATTACACAACAGTTAGTTCACTGTTTCACAACTGTTAAAGCGAAATGACGTACGGGAAAATGTAAATATTGTGCATATGCTTGTGTGTTTTTCGTTGTAAAATGTTATTGCAAAATTGTTTTTCTTGCAAACTATAATAAAATATGATTAAAAAATATATATAATCGACTATGTGCAGGATAAAATAAAAGTAAGAAAACAACTGTCAGCAAATTTTAACTTGTGCAACGCACTTTATGCGTGCTCGTGCGACGAACGATTTTGTAAACCACGCAGAGATGCGTAATTCTGCACGATAACTTTCGACCCGTTCTCATATATTTTATGGCTTCGCTTTTGTATCTGGTGGTGTGGAGATATCAATATTATACTATCGCAATCCAATAGGATTCTTTCTTTAACAAACTTCTAAAATTGATAAACGCATGGCGTCAAACGTCAGTCCTTCCGCGTCGCTGCACGGACACAGAACAGATTTCTGGGTTTTGGTCAATTCAAGATTTTTACGCGCGCACCTTTTGCGAATTCCCGAGCTTCATAATGTATGCGCAAACGGATCAACTGATATCTGAGATGAAAGAAGACGATGGCTTGCTCCTTAGCAGCTCGCCTCCGGACACGGTAAAAGCAATAAAATCATTTATACACAATAATATTTTTAATTATTTTAATTTTAATTTTTCTACAATATTTTTATACAACTTGTTGCACAATAATATTGATTATTGGATTCTTTATTATTGCAAAGTGTAGAAAATATATAATTTTTTTTACAACGTGTCTGAGACAGTAAATGCACAATTATGTTGTTTTCCATATGTTTTGCTTGCACAAGTACAGGCATACATGTGCCTTGCACATCATACGTATAATTTGTATCAAACAGAAAAACGCTAACTAAACTTTCTTTGTGCTCGGAAGCATGATGAAAGAAGGTCGTTTCTTTCATAATGCAGGTTCATTGATAAAATGGGTTTTATTGCGCAAGTTTTTTCCATGACAAACATCGAGATCGAGAGAGAGAGTGTGTGTGTGTGTGTTTTTTTTTTATTTATCAGATTAACTTCCTTAACTTTCTTGGGGATGTGACACTTGCACTTGTTGACGTGAGTGACCGAATGATGAAGTAGGTTGAGCAAATTGCACGGAGAAAACGGCCGTGACTTCCAAATTGATCTCTTCAATTAAAATGATGCAAAACTTTCGTGGGTTTACATCACACTCGGGAATTACATTGCATCTTTTTTTCTGTATATAAACACCGAGGAATTGGTAACGTGTTCACTCGTTCTCTCGCATATAAGTGAATTATTACACGTATTTACATTTCGAACGTTAGAGCAAGGAAAAACGTAACGTGGAACTGATTTTTTTCCATTTTCTTAGAGGCGTGTTTCTTTCTGTGGTGATATTTCTCTACAATTTGAACACTCACACACACACGTGCACGAGTAGGATTTTAAGGCAAGAGGGGAGTTCTCTTCCGGGTATATATATGGACTAAAGACTCGATTCGAGTAGTTTCACCGTGTCAGCTATCCTTGTACCTTATTTCGTTGATGAAAATTTATTTGAGAACTTAGCGGACGCTTTGTCGTAGAATGGAAAACACAGCGGAGTTGGCGGTACGTTTCTGTGTGTGATAATTTAAAACAAAAACGATCAAGTGAGACGTCACATTATTTTGCATTGTTGTCCAGAATTTTATTTATTGGTTTTGGATCCACCAACATGAACTCACGACATTGGTGTTTCAAAGCAGTTGTTTTAATTGGTTGTTTAAATTATTATTTCTTAGCCGAAGCTCATCCACGGCGGGAATTACATAAAAGAGGGCAGAGATTCAACCAAAAGCACTTGCTTAATTTTCTCTCCTAAAGAGGAGGACGAGATCGGATCATTGGGAAGATATCTTCAACTTTTCGCTGTAAGACGAAACATTTCTCGTCAAGAATTCAAGTTTAAAAGAAGACCATGTGTTTAGAACAAATTTTCATTCCAGAAACACAAAGTGAATCTGTTGCACATCGAGTCCAGAAGTTCTCTTCGACGACCGAACAGCTATGAATTCATGGTCGAATGTGCGCCAGGCGGCAACATTGCTTCCGCTATTGAATCTTTGCGAGAAGAATGCAACTACTTTTCGATCATTTCCAGGTAGAGATATATTTATCTTATAAAATAAATTTAAACTGGAAAAATATTTTTTTTTTATCTTAATAATTTTATCCTAATAACAATGTAAAAAAATTTCTTTGAAGTTCAATCATTAAAAAAATAAAATATCAACAACATAAACAATTGATAATATCTTGCTGGAATCAAGAGATGATGTTGTCTCGGGAAATCGTTAAACGCTGAGTGAGATAAGATAAAATGTCAATATACATGTATCAAAACATACACATTCGCGGCCGACTCCAACAACCGATATTAGATTTCAGTGTTGTAAAAGTGATTAAATTTGTCAATTAATGTCAAACCCAATAATTTGGTGTCACTCTGCAAATTAAAAAAAAAAACAGCATCATGATTTAAATTTTCAGATGAGTTTTTGATACGTGTGACGTTTCATTTTATCTCACCAAAAAAAAAGAATAAGGTTTTCGAGAAATTTAATATTTTCAGGAATCACAAGAACAACATGAACACAGTGCCGTGGTTTCCGAGACGAATACGCGACCTCGACAAGTTCGCCAATCAAATTCTATCCTACGGCGCTGAGCTCGATAGCGATCATCCTGGTTTCACAGATCCTGTATACAGAAAAAGAAGGAAATATTTTGCCGACATTGCTTACCATTACAAACAGTAAGTATAAAAATCCGCGATACTAGGAAAGAATTGAAAAAAAAAAGACATTTGTGCGATATGTTGTATAAAAAAATATATGATGCACGTAATTGCTTTAGTGGTCAACCAATTCCGCGGGTGGACTACACGCCCGAGGAAACAGCCACCTGGGGCGTGGTGTTTCGAAACTTGATTAAACTTTATCCGAAATACGCTTGCCGGGAGCACAATCACGTTTTCCCGTTGCTCATTGAAAACTGCGGCTATCGAGAAGACAATATACCTCAACTCGAAGACATATCCAATTTTCTTAAAGGTGATGCTTCAACAATATATATATTGTTTTTTTATAGTTTAGGTGAATCTTAATTATATGATTTTTGTTTGTCGCCGTATTTTTTTACTGATCAATGAAAATTTGAGATTAGAAACTTGGATTTATTTATGAATTTGGGCGTGTATATAAGATAAGATAACGTAGAACAGAGAATGATAAAAAAAGGACGGAAGTATCAAAGGGCGGAATTTCTCAAAATATTGTCACAAACAGTCTTTATTATTTTGTTTTTTTAATTGAGATTGTATGCTATGTAACGGCTCTCGAACCGGATGCAGGATGTTGTGAAAATTAACATCTTGTTACCAGACATTCCACTGAAGATGACTAAATAATAAAGTCGAAACGTTTGGATTAATTTTTACTCATTGAAATCTTTTGCACAACATCCTGCATCCGGTTCGAGAGCCGTTACATAGCATACAATCTCAATTAATTGTTTACGAACCCGAGGACTCCTCAATATACTGCAAATTGTTTTTTTAAATTATCTTTCTTCATCGAGGTGACAGAAAATTGATACATTTGTACATGTCATGTTTATTTTCTTTTTTTTCTCAATTCTTCAGATTCTACCGGTTTTACGCTCCGTCCGGTAGCGGGGTTGTTATCTTCACGTGACTTTCTGGCTGGATTAGCCTTCAGAGTGTTTCACAGCACGCAGTACATACGACACAGCAGTAAGCCACTCTACACACCGGAGCCGGACGTGTGTCACGAGATTCTGGGCCACGTGCCGCTTCTCGCCGACCCGTCGTTCGCGCAATTCTCTCAAGTTATCGGCCTGGCGTCTCTTGGTGCTCCAGATGATTACATAGAAAAGCTGGCAACGGTACACGTCTCTTTTTGTTCTTTTTTTTTTTTACAAGGGGAAATGCCTTATGCACGCCCTACTCCCTGGGGAGGGAATAGGAGAGTGTGGGACTCGCACCCACCAAAACCCCTTGGTGGCCTGCTTTAAAGGGCAAACTTGCCCGGATGTTGTGTAGTGAGAAGAAGGGCCACAACCCCCTCTCACCACCCTACTCTGGGACCACGTGCAATGACCGGGTGAGCCCCCACTCACCCAGTCGTGTCCCCGCAGTTTCTTTATTTAATTAAATAAAAACAATTAAATTATTAAATTATATTTTATAAATTAAAAAATCAAATAAGTGGAAGGCAATTTCACTTGCGACTTTTTTTGTCACAGTGCTACTGGTTCACGGTGGAATACGGCTTATGTCGGCAAAATAGTGAGCTAAAGGCATACGGTGCCGGTTTGCTCTCGTCCTTTGGCGAATTGGAATATTGTTTGAGCGACAAGCCAGAACTTCGGCCGTTCGATCCGCAAAAAACCGCCTTGCAAACATATCCGATAACGGAGTATCAACCGGTGTATTACGTTGCCGAGGACTTTGCGGACGCGCAAGAGAAAATGACGTGAGTAAAAGTTAAATATATGTGTCAAGCAGATAAGTTATCGCGCGACACTTTCATTTTCCTCACATTATGCGCGATATTGACAATATCTTTGACACTTTGACGCAAGCGAAAAATGTGACCACAATGCGTTGATAACTTCGAGCGAAAATAGTGTCGTTAAAAATGGAAAAAGATATGAGACTGAGATGTTTGTTAATTTTAGGAAATTTGCTCAAACAATACCGAGGAAATTCGGCGTCAGATACGATCCTTACACGCAAAGCATTAGCATCATCGATAGCAAACAACAGGTGGAGGCTCTTGTTGATATTGTGAATCAAGAGGTGCAGATTTTGACAGACGCTCTGAGAAAATTGCAGCATTAAAATTATACATGTAGTTTTATGTTTTTTCATGTGTTCCATGTTATGCAATTCATTTTTTTTTAATTAGATATACGTACATATATATTTTGTTATTATTACATGTTTTATATAACTACTTGTTAAGAGGATTTGATTATTTCTTTCTTTAAGGTAATGAATAACATAGACGTGATAAAGAAAATGTTTATGTTTTGTTAAATAAGATAATAAGATAAGTATTTTTTATTATCAACTAATTTTGCTAAAGCACATTATTTTTATGGAGAAGGTAAATAAAACAACTTTGTAATCTTTCTTAAATTTCTCAGTGTATTAAATAAACATTGTGTGTATAGATATACATCGGAAACGCTTTTTGTCCTTGACGTTTTGTTTCTTTTTATTTTTTATTAAAAGTAGCAAATTTACACACAGTTGCCGACAAAAACGGAAAACCAATTACTCAACATCATGCGCAGCATAAAATTACAGATATATATTTCTCAAATTTCTCCAAAAAAGGAGCATATTCGCGTTTTATTTTCTCTCTCTATTGTTTATTTAAAGAACATTATTATCACATCAATTTGAACATATTTTTATACATCGTGATTTTTTTTATCGAAATGCTTTCTGTCTTACATGTACTCACGATATTTTCATCGAGGAGAGCAACAATTATGAAATATCATAACAATCTAACATATATTCGTAATTACAATTATACAGATATGTATAAAAATGATAACATTATACACATTGTGTGAGTGTGTACACATACAACAAAATATATATTACTTTCTTTACCACCATATATAAATAATGTGAATATATATATATATACCCTGTTCCGGAAAATGCGGAGTTTGGTCCCCTTTCCGTACTTTTGTATGTGTGTGTGTGTGTGTGTGTGTGTGTGTGTACGCGTGTGTGACAACAATATATTCGATAACAAAATATGCACTTTATGTAATGTCTTTGATCACTCTCCTTTTAGTTGTTACTAAATTATATTAAATTGTTGTCTTTTCAAATTTTACACTTTACGTAAATAATATTCTTTCGCAAAAAATTATCATTCTTCTTTTTAAACAAATGTACATAAAAGTTTGCATATTAAATATATTTTTACTTTCTCTTATTTTTTATTTTTTAAGTTGTATCTTTTTGCGTGTGTGTATTCTCTCTTTTTAATTACACTATCGAAAATTTTTTCTCTATAATTTTATACACAATATACACATATCTATAAAATACATTTTCACTGCATTTTCTTCCGCACAGTAATTTCTGGTTTAGAAATTTCTCATATTACAAAGATATAAATTATCCTTCTAATTGAAAATTTTGCATTTTCTCGATTGCAGATAGCTAAGATATTCGACGATCGAACATAATAACACCGAGAGATATGTTAGAAATTGAACACTGTTGAAACGCCGACGTTTTATCTAATAGTTTATGCAATATCGGTTACATCACAAACGGCACTTTATTATCGCGATTTCTTAGAGCATTTTACACTTGTAACACAGATATGTCGCTCGATTCTTTCGCATGTATGTGAAATAACGCGCAATTATACGGCGAAAGGTATATTGTCTTGCAATTCCCTCACTGCCACAAAGTATGAGAGTTTTGGAAGATAAGTTTCTCAGTTCTTGCACTGATAAAACACAGACAAACGCGAGGCGTTTTTTCAGTTTTGCGCGGGCCTTTGTTGCTGATTCGAGGACGGCTCGATGTTGCCGTACATCATTTCGGCTTGCTGCGGACAGATCTGGAAAGACACGAGCTCAGGATTACTCGAGTCTTCCCGCTGTGACAAACGTTGCGGCTGCTGCTGCTGCTGCTGTTGCATCTGTTGTGGCTGTTGTTGGGACGGAATTATGGCGCCTACATTGCCGTGGGTCGAGCCCGGGCTCACTTGCAGGGGATGCGAGAACAGTTCCGTGGACACTATAGGCACGGTGATCGGTATGGGAAGCACGTTCACGCCCTGCACGTTGTTGGACGTAGGCAATTGCACGTTGGTGCTGTTGGTATTGCACCTGTTCGCCTGTTGACACGACGGATTCGATGGATTGTACGGTATACTCGCCTGAAACAGATACGCACACACACACACATTCGCGCGACTCGTGTCATCAATGACAACATGTTGTCGCGAATTAATTAATATGTGAATTTCCTTACGTTGAGTAATGGCGTTAGAATGCCGTATCGAGCAATGAACAATTGTTCCGAGACCCTCCTCAGTTCTTCTTGCTGATGAACGATCAGCTGCTGAAGCTCCTCGTGCTTCCGTTGCAATTCGTCTTGTATTTGGTTCTGCGTGGGAGTCATCACCAAGCCTTGCTGCTGAAGCATCTGAAGTAAAACAGAAGTAACACAAAAAAGAAATACATATTGTTTACCCGTTAAAAATATTATTTATTAATTATTGATTACTATATAATTTTATTTTTGTTTTACCTCGTGAGTGGGCACCGTCGAGAGAATGGGAGTAGTGGCGGGCGTCGCGAATCCCGCCGTAACGACCGATTGCAGATTAACCGTTGCATATTGCGAGGAATCCATGAAATTGATACACGACTGATTGATATCTAATTGTTGTTGCGGCTGTTGTTGCTGTTGCGGCTGCGGCTGCGGTTGCGTTTGTTGTTGCTGCTGTCTGCTGTCCACCGATGCTATCGGCTTTGACACGACCGAACTGCTCGCGGAAGCCGCGTTTGATCGTGACCCGTGCGTTATCGGCGACTGCAGAGAACTTCGCAACGAAACGGATACCGAAGACGTGTTGGAACCGTCACCGCGATATCGGATATTGGAAGGAATCGTCACCGACTTAGATGTCTTCGACGACTTGTTTGACCATTGCGTTAGTGGTGTTTGACATGACGTCGTCACCTACAGATCATTGCGTTCGTAAAACAAAAATATTCCTCAATAAAATGTGTAATGATATTAGATACGTTTTTTTCTTTCTTTAATTACAAAATCTGACGTAAGCTTCTCGTGCGTGTATACGTACGCATGTGTTTGTTTGTTTCGCGTATCGTTTATCATCTTACTTGTTTTACAGGCAGTAAACCATCCTGATTTTGCGTTTTGCCATCGTAACCGCCCGATTCCGCGCGCAATTCCTTCATCACGTCGACGTAACTGACCACGTAATGCGTGCACACTATAAACTCGGGTTTCGAGTTCCACTGATTGTACGTGATGTAGAATCTCGTCTGCAGCCAGATCCACTGCTGGCCCTTCGTGAGGAATCTGTAGTAGCAGGACGTTCCCTCGCCCTTCTGCATGACTAAAGTACGACGACGATCGAGTTTTTAATTAAATTTCTCGCGTTGCAAGTTACGATCGTTATTTATACTTCAATACGCACGTGATTCGTGGCACGTAACTACATTGTCTAAATCGTCCACGTGATAGTAATCGTACCCAGAAGTGCCTAGCACTTCGAAAGGTAGATATCCGATGATGGGCGGCGCCCTGTGATCCAGAAACAGAAATTTCCATTCGAGACTGTGGCGGGACGTGAATTCCGACTTGGCGTTGTCCGTCACGGACAACTCGCGAATCAGTTGAGGAGTTTGAAGACGTCCCGTACCCACAAAGACCAATCTGCAAATTTAAACGTGAGTGCAAACGCGCGACGCAATTTTACATTTCGTACTTAGGGGAGGACGGTATACTTGTTGTCTGATCCGCTGGTGTTACTAAATTTTTGATTTGGCAGTAGATTGTCAACGTCGCTATCCACAGCAGAACCTACAATTATTATTAGACAAAATTTGACTTTCAATAATCATTCGCGAGACAATATTTGGTTTCAAAGTGTAAAACAAAGTTGCGAATTTTTGAAATGTCTCATAGACACAAACAGAACATTAAAAAAAAAAAATATGTTTCACTCACGGAAATATCCGGTGAACTGAACAAGTTCGTAGAAAGAATCTTCCCGAAAATTGAGTCCGCCTCTTTTGATGTGGCACGTAAAGGATATTTGATCCTCTGTTAATAAGAGATTGCGTTGAGTCGCGAAATCAACTCTGCCAAAATTTATCTAACAATCGTCAGGAGAATTTACCTTTTTTTACAGTGCGTCTGTCTTGTGTGCTGCCAATGTTCAGCAGAACGTTGTACAAGTGCGGCTGATCTTCTTGATACGTTATGTCGTAAATGGTCGTGTTCTCCAATTCGTTCGGAAGATATCCAAGCAGAGACGTGACACTTTCGGAGACGTAATAAATGTGTCCGTTTGACGAAAAAACTATTATGAATCCGTCCAACGCCTAGACAAAAAAAAAAAATATTGTGCGTAATATTTTCTATTCATTATTGTAAAAAGTTTTCTAAAGTCCTGCGAATTTTTTACCTCCAGTATAAGATGAGTAAATTCCTCGTTAGACAGAAACGATGGCTTCCAGTCTTCTTGGATCTCGTGGACTCTAGATCTAACTGCTATCTCTAAAAGTGTTTATTTTAAAAATTTAAATTCTTATTCTTTCTCTACTCTTTTTTTTTTAATCTTAATTTTTTCTCGATAAAAGAATTTTGCTTAAACGTTGGAGTAGAAGTTAAACTGCATACCATTGTGATTTTTTAGAAATAGAATTGTCGATTTTAATACTGTGGATTTGTCCATTTTTCGCGTGTTGGCACTGACCATGCTGCCGAGCTCGTTCACGAGCATGTTAAACTGATCTCTGCGCTTTTTCTCGCTAAGATTACGCGATTTTCTAAGAGTCAAACATTTATGATTTTTTAATATTTATCGGAATAACATCTCAATAAACAGCACGTAAATATTTTCTTACCGCTTCGTATCGTCTTTATCATCCATATCATCGTCCATGGTGTGTCAGAAAAATGTGTGTTTTTGTTCAAGACGAAAAAACTCCTAAGAGAAAGGTTTTAGTGCAATAATTCGCTTCTTGAGCTGCTTCTGCAAAACGGATTTGTTAAAACACTTGTTGAAATGTTATGCTAATTTTACATGTCGCGCGTATTGTCAACTTGAACTTCGAGAAATTTAAATTAGCTTTAGCCAACAAAATTCTTAATTGTTACAGGTTCTCATTAATATTAAATTTATAACTAATTGTATTACATAAATAACAATAGGAAATGAAACCTACTTAAATCCGTAAAACAAATAAATGAACACCATTGCTCAATGAGTTTTTAACTGTTACGAGAAATATCGATCAATCGAATAAATCGCATTTCAATCAGCAGTACCAAGTAGAAATAGTCTCGTGCCTCGAACGTCAACAGATGAAGTCGACAAACTGTCGATGTATCAACAAGCATAATAGAATTACAATACAATTGACCGTATGTAAACAAGTGTTTGTAGATCTAATATTTGACAAAGGTTTAGAGAGAAAACCTAGAGACAATTATTGCAAAAACTTTGCAATAATTAATTTGCTTGAATAAATAATTTGATTTTACGTATAAATTTTACACGTTTTATCTAAATTTGCGCTATTTAAACATTGAAATATTTGAAAAAATACTTTTGCAACACAGCTTTCGAGATTCGAAAGATTTTCCGCGCGTTTTCAGATAAATAGACTTTTTCACAGGATAACATTGTTGGTTCTTTCGCAATATGTTGCGAACTTACGACAGCCAATCACATGATCGCAGTTTAGCGGTGAGAAAGAAAAATATCCAGAGAAACTTTCACGGGTCAAACGTGTGTTTCGATAGAATGTTAGAATCGCTGATGAAAACTATCAAACCCGGAAGTTTAAATTCTACAATTGCGAGTTTTCGAAAACCTCGGAACGCAAAGTCACAATTGACAATAACTGAATTAGAATTTTGTCGCAATTTACCCGCGAACATCCATCGGTGTCTCACTTACTCCCAGAGCAGCGGGATGTTCTCTCGTGAATGCAGTTCGCTCGTGAACCGATTTTATTGTTGCGCGCGTATGCGTGCGCGATCGAATTTTTGCGAGGTCTCGTTGGAATTTCTCGAATCCTCGTCAATTGTTACGTTTGCTCGCGCGGGACGACGTCTTTGTCGATGGCACATCTTTCAGAAGGGAGCACATGCGGCGACGACCATCCGCGCTCTGACGATGATCGCTTTTCACGAAGCCGCGACGCAAATTACGCGATTAGCGAGACACCGCAACAGATCGCCGACCGTAACGCGTTGCACTCAGCTTCATCAGCCGCGTCGGCCCGGGCCCAATCGATCGTGAACGCAGTTCGCGAGTTTTTACTCGCGATTCCGCGTGGTGATTGCGAAAACTCCGTAAATTACGGAGAGTAAGCCAGAGGTCCAGTTTCACTAACGTCGATTCACTCAATCGGTCGATTGTTACGCTGGAATCGGCCAATTGCGACGGTCGATTAGCAAATTCAACCAATAGTTGTTGACGCTTAGTCGACCGATCAAGTCGACCGACCAAGTTGGAGTTGGTGAAACTGTCACAGAGTAGAAGTGGACGAGGCATGTTGCCAACCGCCTTGGTGAAAGTCCCCTTCGCTCGATGAAATTGCACACCTACGAGATACGGTGATGGCTTATTAAACGCAGTCCTCTACTCTTCTCCTCGACTCAATTGCGATTTTCTGACGTGCGAGAAATTGATCAAACGGAATAATTTTAACTTGGCGTCAATATTTCACTTTCGACAATCGCATTAAAGAAGTTCGACCACGCACAATGAAAATATATCAGATTTTTGTTACATGTCTCTAAATTTTCAAAGAAAGTTTTCAAATCTCCTTATTTTGAGACAAGAAAGTAGAAAAAATAACAAATGTTCCGAAGAAGAAATGAAATTCGGATCTCGCACTGGCCACAGTGGTGAGTGCGAGACATAGTCAGACAAATTTTGTCGTTCGAACCAACGTCGTTTCCTTCTACTTGTCGGAGAAAGAGTTGCGAAAACAAATGAGCGCATTGATTTATTCGATGTTTAAACAAATAAAAACGAGAAAACAACCACACTGTCTTATTTTGCCATGTCTGCTTTTCCCTTCGTTAAACAAATTCTAATTTGCACGACGGATATTCTGATCTCGTACTCTCGACGTTCACATGGGTACCGACAAAGAGAAAATTTTCTGTCTGTAATATTGCCCGCACTGTCGGGCCGACTTTACGATGGATTTTCACGTAGCGAAAATGGCAGAAGATCCGTTTTCCGACAGTGCGCAGCCGCGGCTCAATCACAACGCGCTGCGGTAAGTGCGTTACGCAATATAATTACATTACGTATAGATACACGTAATCCTAGACACAGTATCCTCTCTTGCAAAAATCGCAGTATACGGCTATAGACACACGCAATAGACGCAGCATGTTACAGGTCCATTTGGGAATACTTGGTGAATTAAGAGATAAATTTTATTTTCTTTTTTTTTTTTTAAACACTTGCGCAAATTGCGTCGCACGTGATGCAATTCGCGTGACATCTGATACCGCGCGCGTGAAATATCGTCTCGCGGCAAATAAAAATTCTCTCTGATCTTATTTACGCCAAGCTTGTGTGCGGTCTTGTTTCGCGGATACTCACCGCAATTTTTCACTGTCACAGAGACGCACAACAAGGCGCACCTCTCATTGGGATCGCTGAAAAGAAGGGAAAAAACGCGCAAAAGAATGTTTCATCGTATGTTTTTCGCGGGCAAAATTCGTGTCTTTTCGTTGTGCGAAAAATTTTCATTGTTCTTCGGCTCTTCTCTCTCTCGCCGATATAATTTTTAAACTTGTACCACATTTTTGACAGACTCTCTCGACACGATCAATTATTTTACTCAATTCGTTACAGCAGCAACAGAAAATAGATAGCATACATTTAGTGGACAATACACATGAGAGGTTGATGCGTGCAATGAAATAAACGTGCGCATGAGGTATTCAATAAATTTTACATAATGTGTTTATTATTTATAGTGTACTCAGAAATGTCGGGCCTCAACCAGTGGGCCTTCTTCTCTTTTGACATATTTGATCAATGAACATCACAATGTTATAATTTTTCCCTATAGTTCCGTTTACAGTTTACTCGTCTTCTCTATTAAGAGTAACGCGCAATCTGCTCGTGTGCCGTTTACATACAGCGCTGGGAAACCAACGGTCTCTCTTTATCTCGCTTTCTTTCCTTGCGTCGCGCGCGCAAATATAAACTCCGCGGGTTCGTGTGTTCTCGCGTTGAAAACCGGAGGATCAAATTCGCTCTCTCGTACAAAGATTAACGGGCAGACGTTTGCGGGACGCTATATATACGAGCGACGGGTAACGCAAACCCGTGCAAGTTCTCACTGGGGGAAAAAAAAAAAATGTAACGAGCGAATTGCGCCTCACAAAAAATAGATATGTCCATGTCTTCGCGTCTCTTGCTTCCTCAGCCACGATTTCAACATGCCAGCATATTCGTACAACAAAACGTCGACTAACAACTGCGTTATTAAAAAAAAACAAAGAAACAAAACGAAAAGAAGAGGTCTAAGTCGCAACTCGACGATTCTTTTTCTTTAATTTCGATCGGCGCGCGTACCCTCTCGATAATCAACATAATGTAACATAATAATAATATTCGATAAGTATTAAAACACAACGTGTATATAGTATTAATAAACATTTCTCTTTTTCTTCGTGTTTTTTTTCTTTTTGTTTTACGTATTACATTAGTCATCGCCAAATATTTTACACAGTCGTTTTCTCGCAGTCGGAAAAAACGTCTCGCTTTTCTTTTTCTTTTATGGTGTCCGTTTCGGGCCGACATTCGAGGAGTTCCCAAAAGAGTGAGATAGGTTTTTCTCAAAAAGTGTGGAGGACGAAGGATGAGGAACAGGGAGCGGGAGGGAACGGGAGAGTGGGTTTTTTGACTTTCCTTTTCTCTTTCTCTCTCTCTCTTTTTTCACTCATATTACAAGCAATCAACCATTCCCACTGTACACGCCTCTTTCTCTGCTCGATTTCTTTGTCCCATCGCGGACAATGAAAAATCAAAAGACGCACGCATCATCGCGCCGAGGAACGAAACACAACCGGACGGGAATCCGGCGAATTCGATGGATTTGTGTTTGCGCGCGGCTTGTGATTTCGCTCGTCGAAAATCGCATCGTTTCCGTCGTCTCGACGCGACAAAAATTGAAAATTCCCCCGTGTCGGTCGGTCGCCAAAACATTCAAAATGATCGAACAACAATAAATTGTGTTTCGTCCATTATTTTCTATATTTCGTCGGTATATTATCTAATTGTACTTTATTATAAGAAAGGAACAACCGACAACCACAATGCTTTGAGTATATAAAGAAACCCCCTCCTTTCCTTCCCTCTTTTTCTCTCTCTCGCTCGAAACGAGAGAAGAACAGTTACATCACACCGTATATAAATGTTATACAATCTATCTGCAATAAAATATATTTTCATAACATTTATATATCTATTTAGAAAATATATATTTATTTCTTTCTCGGGATTTTTCAATCTCTGTGTCCTCTTTAAAAAAAAAAAAAAAAACCCAACATATACAGCTTCGGTTCGGGATGGAAACTCTTCTCTTGAAAATATCCGTCAGTTGTTCCCTTAAATATGTAACAGAGATCAATCAAACCGCGCCTCGTCGAGGCGCAGCCGTCAGTTTTTATTATCAATTATTATTGAACTGGTTTGTGTTTGCGCGTATATAAATTTGCTTTCACACTTAGACGAAGTTTGAACACGATGTGAACTCGAATCGCTCGACGACCGGCCGACCGAGTAATCGCTAATAAAAAAATGGCGCGAAGGCGGTGCGCGCGCGCGCAAAGCGGCGCGAGGATACGTCAATTCTCATTATGTTGTATAGGAATATCGACTTGTGTATATATGCGCGTGTGTATGTGTGAGACTCAACAATATATTCGAAAAACTCGGTAAAAATATTAGTGTGCGATCTCGCGCCGCTCGGCACGCCCGCCCGCATCATCAGGCCCGTCTTAATTAATTTTTCTCTTGAACCTCCAAAAAACACCTCGTCCAGCCTATAACGCTATATACGAAATAATCGTTACGATTAGGATTTAATATAATATATATATTATATATTCTACATTATACATTACACTATGTTCGAAAAATAATATTACAATATATAGTGTGTGTTGTTATGTGTATTATCATTTTTTTT